>OZ030380.1:6336827-6595029 GCA_964023945.1 Ectemnius cavifrons | reverse complement strand
TGGACGCTGGAGTGTTTTTTGAGGGGCGGCGGCAGTGAGGGGTGAACGGGTAAGGGCGGCAAAACTGAAAGTTTCTATGGCGGTGATTGGTGATGCGGTAGATATAGAGAGAAGAGTGAATGAGAAAGAGATTGAGAGGCATAGGAGTAAGTAACACTGCACGGCACGGCATGTCACGTGTCTTGTCTCGGTCATGTCGTGGTTATACAAACCTGGCTTTCACCGACGTCACTACAGTACCCACTGTGACATTTTCTTTGATGTGAGTGGGGCCGTATACATTCGCATCCCACACAGGTGGTTTATTGTTTCTGTCTACGACGTCTAACTGTACGTCCACATCTGCGGACAAGACTGGCGTCCCTCTGTCCGAGGCCCGTACTCGCAGGCGATAGCTGTCACGCTAGTGGCAAAACATTGGGCCGTCAACTCACAGGACACTATTCTTTCGGGATTTTTGTTGGCGTTTTTTTTTGTTTTTTTTTGTTGTTGTCTTTGGTTCTGTTTACTTTTTCTCGATTTTTTTTGGTTTTTTTGGCGTTTTCGCCCGTCGTTTCCCGTGCGCGCGTGTATCTCGTTTGATGTCGTTGTTGGCTCTCACGGGACGCTAAGTCACTCGGTGGCGAGCGCGTGTTAGATTTGTTAGTTTTGTTAGTTCGTTCGTTCGTTCGTTCGTTCGCTGGAACCCTCCGTCGGGCAGAGGGGCTCCCCCCTCGAAGGGTGTTCTCGTAGAACGCGAAACGAAATGGATAGAATAAGAGATGAAGAGGTTCGTGCCGTCTCGCAGGTATCCGTTCTTCCGGCGCCGGATCTTTGCGCCAGGTTTTTTCATCGAGAAGCCTGGAACTCACTGTTAATCTAAGTCGACTGCTCGACTGAGGGATCACACTTTCTCGACAAGGAATTTTTCATTCGCCTCGAAGTATATCACTCGTCGGTCACTGTCTAATTGAAGTTTTATACTCGGTATCCTCGGTGATATCCCTACTGCTTGAGATTCAAGAAGATTATCAACAATGTTATTACCGAGAAATGTCGCCGCGAGATTTCGACAGAGATCCTTTGCACGCGGATACGTGCGAGACCAGGACGAGAAAACATAAGCTCGAGTTCCGTGAGCCGACAGAACCCAATGAAAGAAATTGGAATCGCGTGGTAACAAATCAAATAACATTGATAGAGAAATTAGAGAGAAAGAGAAAGTTAGTGAGTGAGATAGCGAGAGAGATAGAGTATCTGAGATAAAGATAGATGGATAGAGCAATAGAAAAAGATCAGAACGGAGTATCTATTTCGATAAATGGAGTCAGAGAAAGAGAGAGAGAGTCAAATCGAAAGATTCGAGATCGTCATTAACAGCAACGACCATAGAAGAAAGAGCTCTAGAAAACAAAGTAAGACAGACAAAGAAAGATATAGAGAGTGACGTCTCCGAGTGACAACAATCATGTAGACAACAACAGAGGCCATCAAAATCATCGAAACGATAAAATATAATACAAATAACTCGATAAAGAAAAGGCGTTCTAATCAAGAACGTCGCAACGAATCGTGCTAGAACCCCGATAATTAGTTCATTCTTTTCTTTTCTATGGGTACGTAACTTTCTTTTTTTCGTACGTCGTCCGTTGCGAACGTTTATAGGAATTCGCTCGAGAACTCACAATTTCTACGGCGCGTCTCCCGCTTTCATATCGATTTAATCGGTTAAGAGTGTGTGAAACACAAGAATGTAGTTCCTACTTACTGGAAAACAGCCCTTTTTTGTTCATCATCAAATCCGAAGAAAGTAAATGGTGCAATGAACACAAACATAAACAATAAGAAGATCAAATTAGTTCCTTTACGAAATCAACCAATGCAGGCATTTTGGCATGCAAGCGGAGAGAGAGTGAGAGATTGCGTTTTTTGTTTTCAGAGAAAGGCATTTGGGACGGGGGATTTATCTCACGAGGGGTTCACTTTTTCGGTGGCAGAAATTGGCAGATAGAGAGAGAGAGAGAGAGAGAGAGACAGTTTTGAGTGACAGATTGAGAGATAGACAGAGTGTAGGTGTGTATTTGTTTCAGAGAGATAAAGAGTGTAAGAGAGAGAGAGAAAGAGAGAGAGAGAGAGAAAGAGAGTAGGTGGAAAATGAGAAATAGACAGAGCGTGTGAAAGAATAGAGAGGCAAATAGGTAGCCCGATGGGGGGAAGGGGGCGTGAGAGGATGGTTCGCCGGAAAATTACCAAAAGGAGGAAAAAAAATGGTATGACAACCCCTTGGTATGGATGGATGTACTTCCGCAAATAACGACACTCAAAAACCGATGGACGTTACGTACATGATTAATTAGGCGTGTCTTACGTGGCCCGTCGAGTGCACGACGTAATGTCCGCATTCCGTCTGCCCGGAGCAATGATTGCATATACACATACATAGGTACTCTGTTCTGTATTGACAGTGGTATGCCGCCCCAATCACAGAAGAAAAAATGTCACACACCACGGAATAGAGTTATAACAGTCGAGAGATCGTAACTCGATCTACAGTTCGCTCTACTTGCGCTCTCTCGTGAAAAAAATCGTCTCTCGTTTGACAGTTCTGTTATGGGTTTTGTACTTTTTTTTTTGTTTCGTTTGGTTTATGGTTTCGTTCGTTTTTCCGTGTTCTGTGTCTTTTCTTTTCTCTACTCATTGTCAGTCACGTCGTGGTACACCGGGAATATTCGGGGGGACTAAAGTCGGGGAATCGTCTGAAGATAGAAATGGGATAGAGAAAGAGAGAGAGAAAGAGAGTGAAAGAGAGATTTTGAGATGAAGAGCGATGAAAAGCTGGAAGGAGTATAAAAGAGACTCGCCGAGAAATCGAGAATGCATCGCGAAGAACTGATAGACGGACAAAGAGATCGGAGAAAAGAAAAGAAATCAAAGAGAGCCCGATAACAGCAAAAAGAGAAAGACTGTGTCGTGAAAATCAGAGAAAGAGAGTGAGAGACTGAGAGCCGTAAAAAAGTGAGAGAGGGAAAATTGATCGCAGCGAACGCCGAGTTACATAAGACAAATCGAGAGGAAGAAGAGTGAAAGCAATCGACAATCGTTTCAGCGCAAAATAGAAGAAAAATCGAAAAGACCGGAAAGCCAAACTATCACAGAATCGATGTTGGAACGAAAACACTCGAGCGACAGGCAAACCAGAAAAGCTCGGATAAATTCCGCTGGTCGAAAAGAACTACCTGACGCTGACGAATGATGGTTAGCGTCCAGTGAGGAATAAAACTATGAGAGTGTAAAAACATGGGGGCGATGATCTGACAGCGAATGCAACACTGACAAGTATCAGACCACACGAGAAAAAACGAGGAAAACCCGTTAACGCACAAAAGCCGATGACAAGGAAAAGCAGACTGAAAGAGTTTAATATAAAAACAAAGGATTGAAAGATAAAAAAAGAGAGTAGGAGAAAGAGTAGTAGAGTGAGAGAGGGGGAGAGTAGAGAGAGAGTGAGAGAGAGAGAAAGAGAGAGAGAGAGCGAGTGAGCGAGTTAGAGAGTGATAGAGTGACAGAGATAGGAAGGATTGTAGGAGCGAGAGCGAGATCCGTTCCTGTAAAGGAATCAAAAACACATTCATATAAAATATTTGCAAGCATTTTCTCAAAAATTGTTTATGTCTGATGCACCACAAAATGCGCAGAGGTTGAAGTACACCGTACGTGGGGCTCAAAAAATGTCGTTCCCACCTGCTCCTGGAAGCTCAAAAAACATCACTTCCCTTTTGAAAAACATTCACATTAGTATTGTTAGGAGATTAATTAAAGGTTATTATTATTAGTTGGTTCGATCGTTTCCCTTCCTTTTGCTCTGTCATAATTCATTCGTTTCATCGACGGATCATTGCTGTGTGTCATCAGTTTGTAAGCGCGCGCGGCGGCGGCGTCGGCGGCTTGCGGTTGCAGCGATTGCAAAAAAGAATGAAAATACGGTACGTAAAAAAGGGCGTTAAATCATGAAAATCACGCGGCACGCGGGATCCTTGCGCCCGCAAATGGCAGGGTGACTTTGACGCGGTCGTCCAAGTCAAGCACAAGCGCGCAGCACATACACGGAGAGACGTGGATGTGTGCGTCGACGGGCGGCAAAAAAGTGTCGCGCTCATTCTCTGACGGACGCAAAAACAAGGTGAAGCGTCGAGAGACAGAGAGGCAGAGTGAGAAAGTGAGAGAAAGAGAGAAAGAGAGAAACAAAAACTGAAGTGTCGTACGTTCCTCGACGACCGGCCGGCGGAAATCGCGTTTCGTATGGGAAAAGTTGCCGGCGAACAAGCGAGAGGAAAGAGTTCACCGCCCGACACAACGACGATGACGAGGAGAGAAGAGCGCGTACTTTCACGGCGGGCGCCGGCAACCCCCGAACAACTCGGATGACATTGGCGCTCGCATTTCCTCGGAGGCCAATTTGGTCATTAGGTTACGCGAGACGGAGAGCGAGAGCGAGAGAGAGAGAAAGTGAGAGAGTGAGAAAGTGAGAAAAAACAGAAAAAGGCCGCGCGCAACGCGAACCTGGCAATTCGCGATAGAAAGAATGAGAGAGACAGAGAGGCAGAGAGAGAGTGTTCTGTTGCAAAAATAGCCCGAACGGTCGATCGATTCAGGTACATGAAGCGTTTGAGGAAATCAGGCATAGCTAAGTATTTACCATAGTGAACACATTGTGCATATCAATGGGAATTAAAAAGTTCTATACATGTGCCGTAAAAAGGAAACTCATTGTCGTGGCATATTAGTGAGAGATGAGAGAAATAATTGCCGACCAAACGCAGATTAGTAGACAAGATTAGATTATCCGATCAGCAACAAAACGGACTCGTGGTAAAGAACGTAAGTCAACGCAAACGTACAATATCGGCAAAAGGTGTACACTCAAATTCGTATTATCTCGACTATAGACATTATATCATATCATATTATATCACAGATGTATACATATATTCGGGCATGTATCCGCATGTAACGGCTCCCGTTACATGCGTTTACAGGCGAGTACAATATACCACGTAGCCTACGCAATCCTGGCACTCGCAACGTGTATTCCCAAAGTCTTCATTCAAGTTTAAAACCACTCGCAAACACTTGACAATTCGATAGAAAGTAAGAAAAAAGTCCTTAGCCGAAATAGCTGTGGCAAAGCAATGTTAGATTAGAGAAGAAGCTTTTTTTATTTGTCCGAGATACGCGTTGGAGAGGCAGGATCTCTCTCGGGAGAAAGTAATCCTCTATTCCCGAAAGAGCAATTGCGGATCGTATTGTTAGGAAGAAGCAGTATGTAAGGCAGCGTCAAAATGAATACTCACGTCTAGAGGCTTCTTTAGTACGATCCAACCAGATTCTGGTTGGATTTCAAAGTACTCCAAGCTTTGATCATTGGTCGGTGAAGTCAACGTATACGTTATGGCACCGTTATTATCAGCATCCTCATCGGATGCTGACACTCTCAATATATTTGTGCCAATACTAGCATCTTGTTTCACATTCTCAACATATTTCTGAAACGCAATCATTTTAAGTACAGAAACAATCGTTACAAACCGATGGGCAAACAATTTAATTAATTGGATTGAACTCAGCAGATTTTCAATAAGATTTTTTTTTTTTATTTCGAAGAGTTTATCTCCGAAGAAGTGAAGCTTAGATCAGATAAGAAGTTAAGAGGCTTACTAACCTGGCGATCGAACAGGGGTGGGTTGTCATTGACGTCAGTAATCTCAACAGTGAAGGAGCAAACACCTTCCAAAGAAGGCTCGCCTTGATCAGTGGCTTTAACAGTAACTGACACAAACTTTCCATCGTCGCCTTCTCGATCAAATACCTGAGAATAAAATCAGCATTAATTATACCAGTCTTTCCTTTACCATTAATTATTACTTCGAATATAAAATCATACTTTATTCGTCACAACTTGGCCAGTCTCCTCGTCGACAGTGAACTTGGTGCCCTTCTGGTTCGGCTGTTGCACGATCGAGTACTTCACCTGGCCATTCACACCTTTGTCCTCGTCAGTGGCCTGAACTTTAATGACCGTGCTACCATTGGGCGCACCCTCCTCTACTTTTGGATTGTACATACTGCAGTCTTTAAAGACCGGTTTGTTGTCATTCACGTCCGTAATGAAGACTACCACTACCGCTGTGCTAGTGTGAGTGGATTTGTCACCGCTCGGGCAACAAGCACCGTCATCGAGAGCCGTCACGTTTAGCTCGTATTTATCACGATCGAGCGAGATCTCCTTGCCATGGAGACGAATGACACCGGTGATCTCTTCGATCTCGAATTGCCCGGAAGTAGTGTTACCCCCGACGAATCGGAAGCGAACGTTGTCGCCGTCCTTGTCCGAAGCAACCACTGTAGTCACCAGAGTGTTTGGACCGGCATTTTCATCGACGTTTGGCGTGTACACTTGTTGCGAGAACTTTGGCTCCTCGTCGTTCTTATTTTTCGTGTAGATTCGCACCGTCGCCGTGCCCGTTTTCGGTGGTTCACCTGGGGAATACGTTTTAAAGTCAGATGGATTGTTTTAGGATATTGATTATTAAACCGAGGGTATTTCCAATAGGAATCTGTTGGAAGATTGAAGTACACGTGTCTCGCATGTTCCACCTTTTTCATTATTAATGTGTAGATAATTTGTACATAATTTGATTGAAGTCATGAAGACGTACCTTTGTCCCTGGCAGTGACGACGAATTCGTAGTAGGCATTATTATTATCAGCATCCAGTTGTTTATTATTAACAATTATACCACTAGAGTCCACGCTAAAGTGATCATCCGACACTAGATACTCTATTTCTGCGTTCGTTCCTGAGTCAGAATCCGTTGCTTTCACTTTCAGTATATTTGTACCCAAGGAGATGTCCTCATCCACGTTATGTGCTTGATAATCCGGCAACTCGAATTTCGGCGCGTTGTCATTCACGTCCGAAACTCGAATGGTTAGCTGGAAACAGTGCGACACTATCATCATGTAAATCGAGAACAGAGCGACTGCTTATTCAATTTCTCCGGTTATGTTTCAAGAAGTTCTAGCATAACACTTTGCCTATGGAATTACGTGAAGTTGGCAAGTTTAAGACGTGTTGGGTGAGTGTTGCAAAGAGTCGAAAACGTACCTCCACCGAAGTAGAGAACCCGCCAGAGTCTTCCGTTGCTGTTACTATCAGCGAGTAAATATGTGGTTGACGCAGATCCTCGAAATCCAATTCTTTGGCAAGTTTCACGATCCCAGTATTTGGACCAATATTAAATGTTCCTGCCGCTCCTTGGCCCTGAGCTTTCAGCGTGTAGCGGATCTCACGGTCAGCGAATGATTTCGCCTTTACTGAGATGATACTGTAACAATCATATTTTTTGTTATACTCCTGATCTATTTTAAACTTCACATTTTATTAACTCCTTCAAGCAGAAATTCGTATCTGTTGGCAATTCCTGTAATATAATTCCACTTATTCTTATTTGTTATCAAAATAAAATAGGTAATAAGAAAGAAACATCTATTTTTCCAAACAATTGTTTTTACAGAAGTTAAAAGACATTTCACCCGACTAGTATTTATTAGTATGACATTCCATAAACCACAGGGATGATGGTGTATTGTAAAGAGTAGAGTTTACCCTGGAAAATACATTTTTTTCCGTTTTATTTAGCTATGTCAAGGGAGATAAGGCTTACTCTGAGTCTTTCTTCTGATTTTCCGGTATCTCGGCCTCGTAAGCGGTCATGTAGAACTGCGGCGCGCGTTTTCCACCTACGATCGATAAGCGCTCCTCAGCAGTCGTCTGGAAATGCTTGTCGCCGACGCGGCCGTTCTGGTCCTCGGCTTTCACGTAGAGAACGTACTCCATGTCCAACTGGAATACATCAGCTCCACGTGTTCGCACGACTCCCGATCGCTCGTCGACTTCAAAGCGACCACCAGCTGCGAAACGACAGACACAATTTGTTTGGATTCACCAACCTCTTTTTCTCACAGGAACACCATCGTTATAAACCATAAGGCATACATGAGATTCTCTGCTAGATTGACAGACTAGTTGATTGCCCACATTATACGAGTACATGTGGTGTTTAATGTACTTCTCAACAGTTTCTCCACACAACGAACTATTCTTTCATATTGCTCGAGTAAAGAAAATTAAACTGTGAATGTTCCACTGAATTTGTTCAATTTTTCATCGCGTGTACATTGTCACATTACAAGTTTAAAAATAAATTCTGCGAAAGTCTCTGACATACATAAGCTTCAATAAATAAAACAAAGCTTCTATCGATACGTGATTGATTTCAAACGGATAAACAATCATATCGCACTCATCGAATGCTCAAGGAATTTGATGTTATTGATGAGCAGCATTAAAGAAATTTAAGTCTGTTCTTTCCGGTGCACAGACAAACGCTGATTAATCGACGGGAAAAATTCTCTTAGAGGCATAATTCTCACTAATAAACAAAGGGCGGTATAATGTTTTTATCATACGTACTGCGATCTCGTACGATGAAATAGTGGATATTGCTGTCGGTGTCAGGGTCCCGTGCTTGGAGAGTGAACACGTGGGTGTTCGGTGGTGCATTCAGCTGCACCACCGTCTGCATCGGTAGCGGCCGGTTTATGAAGTACGGTGACTCGTCGTTCACGTCTTTCATGTTGATGATGACACGCTGATTGTCCGTGTCTGTAACACCCACCGACGATTATCGATGTGCGAGCACCAGCTGAGTCCTAGCGACTAAAGCAATCTGGACTGACAGTGCTTTTCTGAGATTTTTGTACGTTCAGCAGTGCGCGTTATAAATCGATACAATATTTTATAGTGTTGAATATCGAATAATTATGCTTTGTATATTATACTTCGTGTAAGTAAAATAACTAAAAGGTAGAAGCAATATGGCTTTTATTCCACTCTAATTAGTAAAAGCACTGTCAGCCTGCATATGAGCAGCATGCGTTCCAGGAAGCATTGAACCAAGAGCACACACTAGAATACACAGAGTAGCGGCTGCTTGACCGAGGACAAATATTTCTTTACTGTCAAAGCACGCCTCACAATTAAACAGAAAGCTCGGCACACTCGCCCGCTTGGAAAACTGGAAAACTGCGGTGTGGCGCGGGCGAGCAAGCAGTCGAGCAAGCAAGCAAGCAAGCAAGCAAGCACGACAATGAAGGTGTGACATGAGAATGTTTCTACTTACATTTGAAATCTTTGGAAGCCGAAGAGGATTGGAAAAGAAAATGTTTGCGATTAGTACGAGTACTAGTAACGACATGGCGTTTGAGCAGGAAGAGCACAGCGAGACTTTGTTGAGTTACTATTGCGTTGAATGGCTTCTCATAAAGGCGCTTCCCTGTCTCATCGTGCACGCCAGCGGAGAACGTATTATCAATGATGAATGGTAGAAGGCTAGCGTGCTAGGATGCAATGTCGGTAATAATTTCGTGACAGACACGAGCCAACAGAAGGCGAGGAGCCGCAATGTGTAATCGAATGGCATCCGGCGCGATACACCACTGCACGCGCCACATTCACTTCCTCACTGCCACAATAGCTAAAGTAATTACGGCTTGCATGGGAATATTAAAATGTAATTTCAGGAATTATGTTCCTGCCAAAAGAAACAGCAACCGTCCGTCAATTGGTGTTCGCTGGAGGCAGGAAGTAGCTTTATATCTCGCTGTGCCCTGCCAGTCCCATAAATCACTACGTTCGCGCGTCACGATCCATGGTAATCGATCGTGAAATGCTTGGTGCACGTTTTCTATTAAGCAGCAGTCCCTACGTTCTAAGTTCGCGGAAAGAGATCCCAGGAAAGGGCAAACCAGTAACCAATAGAAGCATGGGAGAACGTGAGAGCGAATGCTCTAGTTAAAGTAATAATAATGAAACTAAAAGGGTGTACCGTAGAGTCGACACCGCATATTGGGCAGGTATCGTAAACAGCGGTCTTCGGGCACCAAGTGACCAAGAAAATGAAAATCATTAACGGGAACTTAAAATAGCAAAAATTAACTTAAAATTCAAAGATAAAAGAAAGATGGAATGATCAATAAATAAATTCATTTTGAGTATCGTGGTATTAAATTGAATAATTCTGGCAATCGACCTGTAATTGAGCAATTCGTATTACTGGTATTTAATGGAGAGTGTGGATATGTGGTTGTACCTGAATTAGTAATGATCACCCAGAAATCGATAGTCTTCTCGGAGCCCAATTCCTCGTAGTCCCACTTTTGCTTGACCATGACAGAGCCATTGGATCCGACAGTGACCCACTTAATCTCGTCCCTGATCTTGTAGGTCTCCTTCTCGTTCTCCTTCTCGAGATGGAAGACTATCTTGCCCTCAACATTGCCATCCGCCTCGGTAAAGTCAACCTTCTTCGTTGGCCTAACCGCACGCGTCACCCGTCGCTTTTGGATTCGATGAACTTCTGGCGTCTCGGGTGGAGAGGTCAGGAACCTCACAATAACCTTTGCCGGCTTCTCTGAACTGCGACTGGGTGAACGGAGATCGTGGGCCTCCACGATCACCACGCATTCACTATCCTCTTCCACGCTGACCTCAGGTTCACCTGCTAAGAGAAGCTCACCAGTCTGCGGTACGACGATTAGCAAACTGCTGGGTGTCAGTAGTTTATAGGCGATCTTGTCGCCGTCGGCATCCTTCGCGACAACCTTGCCAACCGTGGAGAACCTCTCCCATCCAGGAAGCTCCACAGAGTTCTTGCTCATAGCATCCAAATTCGTTGGCCTGATTTCGAAAGTATAAAGTGTCTTCTCAAACACCGGGCTATTGTCGTTCTCATCAAGGATTCGCACGATGCCACTGATAGTGGAGGTGCTGAGGAAGTTAGCATCGGATGCTTGAATCGAGACAGCGTACGTCCTTTTGATCTCTCGGTCGAGTGGTTTCGCTGTGACGATACGAACGCCATCCTTGAAGCTCTTCAGGGTCAGATTGAATCCTGTCTGTTTGGAGTCCTCTTCCCGAAGGCTAAAGGCTCGTTCACCACCCTTCTCCGGTAAGATGGTGTAATGGACCGGGAAGTTACCATGCGCTCTGAGCACAGGAAATCCCTCGATCCAGGTGCCTGGCTTCGCGTTTTCCGGAACCCGACCCTCGCCTAGTTGATCGTGGGAGAATGTGATCATATTCATTCGATCTATCACATACAAGTGGAGGAAATGCGTTTGGGTGGCATTCGCTTGTTCCTCGAGAACTATGAGATTCACCACGCGATCGACTAAAGGCGAGAGGTCAGAGGTCGTCATGACCAAACCGTTGCCAAGCACCGTGAAGAACTGAGAGAAACCGTTCTCCATCAGATGGAAGTTCGATGGTTGTTTCGTATCGAATTGGGTGACTTCATATCCTGGATAAACATCGTGCGGAAGTACAGCAACCTTCTGGCCAGCCGTTGTGGCCGCCAGGAAAATTGTGACGAACAATATCCGCCACATCTTGCTGCTTCTTATCCTCTCCACTCTCAGTTCGAAGTCCAGCTTTTATTCGGGCATGAGTGATCTCTAACAGCCTCTGCAACAATTGAAAATAATGATTTAGTATCGATTGAACTCTCAGTATAAGTTATAATAATTAGTATCAAGGATATTAACATAAGTAATAGTAGCTTGTGTGAAAGTTGTGTGGAAAATAGGAAGCAAAGGTTTCCTTGTCAAATTGACAATGCTTGAAAATGTTAAGGGTAATCAGGGAGTCTATGAACTGGAGTCAGTTCAACGAGCGCAGCATGATGCGCGACAGTTCTATATCAGCGAGAGTAGGAGCAAGTTGATAAGGTAAAGACACGTAAGTGGCCGAGTAAAGGATTAATGGCAATAAGAAGGGGGAAAATAGAGACAGCGACCTAGTACTTCGTATTCACCACCCACCGATCACCGATTATATTATTAGTGGTGTAAATCAGGTGCTAAGTGCTTCATCCGACTCTGCGAATACTAATCTCTAATAAATCGCCACTTCACTGTTTCATTCACCAGCTGCAAGAAAGATACATTCACACTTACGTATGAAACGTAACTTTTTAGTTAAATTAAATTACTTCATTAATGCTTTAATAAAAATAAGCCTCTATCAATCAATTTTAACAGAGTTAACTTTATCTTCTCGCATTGCTGGTGACTTTAGACGCACTAAGTGTTATTACTCCGTCGATTCTACCTCTCCATTCAGTTTCATGTGGGAACAAGTTGCAAAATGTGCATTGGTAACTGTTCGACCTTAACTATTCGCATCACACCGAGCTATTATGACGATTCCTTATGGCGAGCAATTCGCAATGCTGACAATATCGTGATACTTTCAGTGGTTCGCCAATAGGAAACCAATAACGGGAATTGTAGTGCGGTAATCACGATGATGCGCGACAAGAGGAATACACGATAATAGCTTGGCATTACTAGGTCTGACTAACGATTACAGGGAAGGTGAAATAATTCGTGCAGAATCCAGTGCTCTCGCGAAGCATTTTGTTCCAACGTTTCTTTGCACTCCCGCGACTTTCGACCCTGCCTAAAAATAAGCTTGAGCTCGGCTGAAGTAACAATGAACCTTTCGAGAGGGTGTTTCCACGCTGATTTAATGACGGCTGCTCCCCCATTGCTAGGCGAAACGTGCGTGCAAAACGTGCTTGACTAACAGGAGCGTGTACTCGTGTACCTCACGAACGTACAAGAGTATACAGAAATATACTAGTGTCTATAACTGGTCTAATAATATAGCACAAGTAACGTATTAATGCTGTAATAATATGATTATTCCCTAAAGAAATTCTAGGACACTAAATAGTAAGCTATTAGTAAGCCGCTTGTCTGGACTTGTTAGGCTTGCGGATATGCAACATGCGTGAGGAGAACTGATCGGATATAATTTCCGCGGCATCCCTTTTCGGTACTCAAGCGGCAAATTACATTGTCGGTCGTCCAATTATTGGAAAATCGATGGCGCGCCTGCATTGCAGTCACTATTGTCCTGCGAGGAAGCAATTGTTTAAGATATCAACCGCTCATTGGGAGAGCTTTGAGACTTTTCGCCTTAAATTATTGCAAACTCAAGGCTTTATGCCGCAAGAAGCTCCAAGAACCAGTTTCAACGAAGGTTTTATTAAATGTCTGGTGACAGGTTTCATTATTCGCGAAATAATTTGTAGCTTCGGGCGCGTACGACATCCGCGACAAGCGGGCAAAAGCTCGCGCGCGCATCCGATTATGCCACCATGGAGAGCCGTTCGTCCCGACCCCGCGGAAAATCATTAGAGAGGCGTAACGTCATTAAAGCCGACGAAACCTCTGACCTGTTATGCGTTCGTTGCCGTGCGCAGCTAATTAACCTTAATTTTATTTCCCATCGAACACGCCGTGCTCGTTCGAGCCTTCCGTCCGGCTTATTGCATTTTTGTTTGGGAATCGTTGATGGATTTTTCGAATTTCGCCGACAGTTAAACTCTACAATTCTGGGCGAAATTGAATCTCCGATTCAAAAGTCAAACGATTTTTAAATATTGATATTAGTAATGACATACGCAGATTTTCTCGCGAGAAAAAGATAAATAAAGGGCGGGCATTTGGTGTTTGTCATTCCGACATGTCTGACAAAAGAAGACATCACGACAGGAGTAGGAAACGACGCCGGGTACATAGATCAAGTGATGTTCCAGTCGAGTGAGCTCGAAGTCAAGGCAATTGGCTCGTGTAAGAATCGAGAACGCTTAGAATCAATCGGCTTGACACCCTACGGGTGCCATTGCGAAAAAAGTCATTCGTGCCTCGTGATTTCCCCTCTGATCGATGCTTTCACAAGTAGGAAGGTCACACATCAATACTAACCCTTTGACACCTATTACTACAAACTTAAAAAATGTAGCCAAAGAAAACTTGTTATTTTATTTGTTTACTTCTTTCTCATGTTACTTTGCTATGCAGCCCATATGTATGAATTTAACGTAATTTGTACTGTAATTTGTTTACGCGGAACTGCCCGCGAATACGCGCACTGCATAATATTTTTAGTTGCCCAAAGCAAATTGACAAACATATTTAACGTGGATTACAGAAATTGCAAAATATCGACGAATTCATAAATCAACGCAAACTTCTACTCATAAAATTGCAGAATGCACAGAGCAAAAAGGACGATTAATACTACACATTCCATAAATCCGGCTTATAAATGACGAAGGTATGGACGATCCTTTGGGAATTTAGGGCAGCCTTCCAAACTCAATGGAAATCGTTTGTATTTTCAAATTTAATTAAAAGTGCTGAACGACCATTGGATCAGTGGTTTGTTTGTTGTCTTGTGAAAGTTTTTCGAGTACACGAAGAAGCCAGATGATCGTTGTAGCGGGGCGAGGCGTCGCCGCAATGAACAATGTCCGCACCGCTGCACCGGAAATAAGAAGCGGCGCGTACGAGTTGACCATTGTCATTTAGTAACCCTCCGTTCCATTTGATTCTATTCACGCCCGGCGAGCACCGGACGTGAGGTCAGCCGCGGCCCGTTTAAGTACGAAACTGTACGCCGACGAAAAAAGAGCCGACATGGAGACACGGGACGACAGACAGCAATGGAGCAGGATCGATGTACATGTATGCATGTATGCTTGTGAGGGAGGGAAAGAGAGAAAGTGGGGGACACCCTTGGGTACGATCTTAAATTTCTAGTGTCAACTCGTCACATTTAATGCTTGCATTTGCCGTGGGAGGATTCCTTGTGGATAGGAACATAAATAACTTGAGCTGCGAATGTAAACTTCAATTGGAATTCATTTTCATTTTACGAATGGAAAAATTGCACTGTCGATAGTAGGTGTAAAACACTGCGATAAAAGCGAACGCATGATTCCACTGCAATTCCCAATTTAATAATTTAGGCGCAATCGTACTCCCAACGAGTGTAACTTTTCTCGAGGCACTTTGACATGCAAATCGCCATCAATTTGCGACAGAGCCTGGTGAGAGGTGAAAGCGATGATCCGGGATAGCAATGGAGTTTTGAGCGGGTCAGAAGGATATTAATTAAAATATGTAGATTTAGCTCGCTACCATGCTTTATTTCCCATTCATAAAACTAGTGTAATATTTCTCAGCGATACGCGGCGACGAGTCACTCTCAGAGTTATTCATTTGTCCAAAGCTAGCAGGATTGATGGGCTTTTTTCATTATTATCGCCTACAATTTTTTATACTTCATAGATTGTTTCATTGAGACAGATCCTTGTAAAGCGATGAATCGTCTCTCGAATCAACTTGGCGCATTAATCATTTTTCACCATACACATCACATGTAGTACATTATTAATTAAAGCAAATGTACTTGCTAATAGGCGAATGAAAAACGAAGGAGACCAAATTTTCTGCTGAATTTCCATTCTCTCAAATATTTTCAAACGTTTGTGTCGCCATTTGGTGATTTCATTTCATAGTTTACCCGTAAAAGATCAAACGATACGAGCAGGCGACAATGACGTAGGCGTATTATAGCACTATGAATTGTTCGATCCAGCAATGACTTATTATAGTTCTGTCGTATGCAGAGAACCGCCCCTCGTAAAATACTGTTGGCCACGAGCACCGAATTCGCGCCTGGCTAATAGGATTATTTGTATTCAAACGAGACCAACGCATATCATAAATAGCTTTATGTAAAATCGACTAGTTCACTCGTAGCCTTACAGGCTGTACAGTGCGATATGGATCGTCCGAATTCAGAGCGGCGAAATATCAATAGGAGAGATCACTCGATAACACATCTAATTGCGATATAGACGCTCGCTTCATCCGCCAGTCAATCCAATTTCGCCTTTCAAAAATTGGTACCGTTCTCTCGGCCGATCTGCCTGGAATTTCTGCCACAGTGCACAAGAAAAAAAGTATCGACAGATCGAGCGATGTTACTGCAGAAATTAAAAGCCTGAAATACTGTGAATACATCACGCTGGTTTTTGGATTTTCATTAGTTATATTTTGTTGTTGTTGTTTTTTTTTGCTTCATCGAAAGTAGGGCTGGATTCTGACCAGAAACAGATAAAATAAGGGTCACGCAGTGAATAGGATGGCTAGACGTAGAAAGTACCTAGTGGCTTGTTGTTTTTTGTGCATTAAAGTACACCACACTCGGAGTGAATGTATCTTTCACGAGGTGATGCACATTCGGGAGGTAAGCCATGGAAAATCCTTTTCTGACGTTCGACACCTCTCACGGTTCCACATGAAATCCAGGCTTTCCAGGGTATCCCAGAAGTACCGGTGTCTCGAGTGGCTGAAATCGTACACTTTTAATCAAGCTACTCCATTCGAGATCGGCTTTCGTAGCGTCTTCTCCAGCGGCTCGCGCGCGTCTGAACCTTTCAGCACAAAGGATGCCTTTTCCCGGGCACATGCAAATAAGAACGCTCGGATTTCTCTCCCGTGGGACTCATGCCGTTTAATGAAACCTTCAACATCCGAGCCAACATCCAAACTAGTCGCAGGATCCATCCGCTGAATATTCAGCGCGCGCTTATTTTCCCCGAGAACTTTCCATTTTCAGTGCAAAAACATTGGGGACCACGTCACTGCAAATAATAGGAATGCACTGGGAATCAGATTAATATGCTTCGGAAACAATATATCCATTCAGAAAAAAGGGACACGAATTTCTTGTAATTCCACTCTTCACAGTACTACTGTTTATTTACGAATTTTCTATAATAACCATAAGATTTAGAGTCTGAGAGAAGTCAGCATTACAAAGAAGACCAAACCTGTTTGGATCTCGCTAAAATTCTACGATCATGACAAGCATCTAGACATCGAGCTAACATCTAATCTTTAATCAACTGAATACGCCCTGATTCATCATGCAGGCTGTCAGAAACGGCGCAGCATTAGGCACGATGACTGTTATAGCTTGATTCGTGACGGTATTCCTTTGAGGCTGATCGGCACAATGCAATCTCATTCCTACGGGAATCGAAAGGCAATGCAATACGAGGGAGCAGTGTCCTGGGTGGGAGAGCAGATGCCGCAGTCCCAGGCATTACGCTTAAGTCCTAAGAAACACGATACCTAATCCCTCCTTGAAACGTATTAAGTGACTGCTGCTCAGCTGACTACGAGGAAAGGCCCGAGGCATGGAAAGTGATACATACGATGCATCGGATACACCGGCAGCCCTCTACTCTCCCAGAGAACTTAAAAAAGACCTCGCTTACTCCTCGAAGGTGACCTTTCAAGTCAACACGCACTTGAGCACGACCCACCACTTCCGTCTTCGATCTTCACCCTTGTACTTTGATCCACGATCAAGTCCTTATTTTCAGTTTAACTCTTTAACCCTGAGTACTCCAATAATTTTAGCTCAATAATTTTAGAATTAAGAGGAGAGCTGCTTTTTCAAGACAAGCAGAGTTACATTTTTTCTTGAGATAGAGTTCTTGTTTGGCGGATGCAAATGGGAGATTATCTTTAGTACATGATAGGTGTAGATTAGTATTACTATCTGTTTATCGAATGCCCGTGTCTGTGGCATTTATGTGTATACTATAAATCTGATATAAAGCAATGCCGAGCATTCAGACCGTGAGAGAAATGGTTCCGAAGGAGCCACAACTTTCTCACGCTAACGCGGGTTAATGGGTTACGGATGTGTTAGACCGTGCTCTTGCAAAACACGAGATTTTTTCAGCTTCCAGCAAAGAAACATGATCTATATACATTCCATTAGCATTTGTCTTTGTTTCGCCAAGGCTTTTTATAGTATTTGGTGTTATGGTTCGAATTAACGAGACACTTGGCTTTGTAGAGAACACACTTTTTGTGTTCCGAAGGGAGTACATGAAGAATGGGCCGAACTTTCGTTTAATTCTAGTCCGACAGTGATTTATAATCCGATAGAATTAGTAAGAAGCGCATGTGCAAGTTTCTTACTAAACCTGTGAATGAGAAGTCGCGTCGGCAATATTTTATTGAAAGTCGAGCAAAGCCAGATATAAGAGCGAGGAAAAAGCTTTTAAAAAATTCAAATCGGTCGAATGCGAGATGTGCGACGCTTAAATCAAATAGCTGCGCATAATTAGTCAAATTGATCTACACATGTATAGCACCAGATCCACTTTGGTGTGGGATGAGAACTTAAACAGTGAGGAAATGAGAATGTCATTTAGTGGACTACTCGGTTTGCGTGCGCAAGCTCCTAAAGGGAATCGTTTTTCGATTGTAGCCGACGGTAAACAGCAAAATCGAGAATTTCCATTCACCCGTCTCGTACAAACAATAATTTCTGCGGATGTAATCAACGAAATGATTTATACAGCCTGCGAAAATTTGAACACTCATTAAAATTAATATCACATTTCGCGAAAACTGTCCATCGAGGAATTCAGAGCAAACTTTGTAGATTATATTCCATATCGGAAACGTGCAAATTGGAAAAGGAAAACGCATATCCATGAACTCGCGTAAATAATGCATCAAGCTTTTCGTGACTACTACCGAAAGTTCCAATTGTACACAAATCCTTTTTTTTTATCATTTCAAAAAACTGAATCAATAATGAAGTCTATTAATGTATTTCGTAACTATCGTCGGCATTTAATTAGTAAGTGCTCATCAGGTAGGTTAAATAATTAAAAACATGCGCGTGCTTGATGCAGGCAAAGCTATATAAGTTAATTACATTAACGTGCTCCGGAATACAAAGCTTTAATAAAAATATTTAGAAAAACTATATATATAGCGGTCGAACTGAGTAACTTTTCAAAGTCGGTAATTAGTTTTCATTATTGCAAACTGCACCAGAGCGAGTTTCATAGCTTTTGTCGTGAGTCTCGGTATTCATTTTTACAATTCTGCTATAAATGAAACTGCTCTTCGTTGGACTTATTAAGAGTGCAGGAGAAAAATCTCCATGCAGAGACAGCTAACGACAAGTAACCATCGTCGAGGGAAAAGGCGTTGAATAAAGTTTTTTGGCGTCTCGAAAGTTTTGCCATTGCTACGACTACTGGAAAGTCCCATAAAACAGTCTCCATTTACTCGGAATCTCTAATATCTTTCGCTGCGAAAGCTCATTGTGACTTCACAAAGCTCGAATGCTTTTCCATCTAAGGGATTTTTGTTCCTTGTCTGCGCGCGAGAGAGGAAAAATTTCGCCAATTCAGTTTATCGAGCATGCTCGTTCCCGCGAAATCGACCAGTCCGTTAACTTCGTCGACTATGTTAAAGACTCGACGCCGGTAGCTATTATTTTAGAAAGCACCGGGTTCAATCAACACCCAGAATAATGCAATCTTTCCCCCTTCTGTTGTGGTCGCTTTAATTGCGATGCAAGCGAAATTTGGCGAACTCGAATCACAACAACTTCGAGTTACACACCGCTTTCTCTCGAACTCCCTCTCTAGAGAGAATGCAGTCTAACGCTATTTGCGAAATGCATGCATCCATTAGGGTCACGCGACAATATTAGAAAAAGTTTTGGCTACTCTGTAACACTGTATTCCTGGCGCGTGAACTTTGTAATGGGAAAGTAGCGCCGGGGGAACGCATGATTCAGTGCAATTGCCATTTGATAGTAGTTCCCAGGAAGGCTGCCTTCTCAGCAGAGAAGCGTAGAAACTCGGGAAGGTAGCTTTCTTTGGCATGGAATTCGATGCTATCTATCTTTGGCTGTCCGATCATCAAATCTATTGTACCCCTATCATTTGGATAGCCGAAAAGGTCCAACTATAGCAGAGGCACCCTCACCATCGATCTCTCCAAAATCGGATTGCTATTCCTGGAATCGGAAAATCGCCGGGGCATTGACACATTCACTGGCACACCATTAAATTGTCGCTAGTTCCGTTGCGAGCAACACAACGCTCGGTAAGAGAGTGAACAAGAGGAAAAGTGCAAAGCCCCGGCGAGGCAGGCCGCCTATTAAATTGTCACAAATTACAGTGGTTCGACGTATACATGTATATCTGCGTATATATCGAAAAAGGTCATCGAGGGCTGCATGGAATGAGTGCGCGGAGGAAATTGCTGGTGCACCATCGGGAATCGAGCAGAACGAGTTCCCCTCTCGCTCTCTTTCGACGACTGCAGCTCGTTCATTAGTATCGCTATTAATATTCGGATTAAACGCCAGTTATGCAATCTCGGCAAACGATTGCGAATACCTTCCGGTTGCAATCACGGCTTAACGAGAACAACTTATAACGACAAAAAGGGAGGCAAAGGGGGCGTGAGAGTCTGATTACATCGTCCACGAATACAATGTATACCTGAAATAAGGTGCTCGCTAAATCGGATTTGTACCACTCATTTTTGTCTTCGTGGTTACTTGATAAAAGTCTAACGTGTTCTTAATACAATGCATTTGATATAAAGTTGACTGATAAACAATTTACTTTTTCATTTTAATACCATCGTTCAACCTAGACTTTGGAGTTCAAGAGATTAGTTGTCCTTGTTATTATAATTTATGATAAGAGGTCGTGCTCTTATGCAAATTGAAGGAAATCAAATTTATAACCGCAGTGCAGTAGTGCGGATTCAGCGAATTAATAAGAAAGTTTATGGCAATGAGTCGAGGCTGAGACGGGCTTAATAAAGTCAAACAGTACGATTTATGCGAGTATCAGTTGGTAACTGGCGTCTCGCTTTAATGGGAAACAATAAACTGGCCGGTTGAGTCGTCGGCCCACAAGGGATTAAAGGGTGAACGTTGGAGCGGATAATTGAAGAGCACAAAACGGAAGGCAGAGTTGGAGGGAAAAATCTTTATTAAAAGGAGCATTTCAGCCCGTTTATCGGTGATCATGATGGATGCTCCGTGCTCACTTGGATGAAGGATCTTCCAGCCGGTCTCGAAGTCGGATATGTGGGCGGAACCCCCATGGATTTTCTCCGGGAATTGGGAAGACGTTTTAATCGGTCAATCTCCCAGTCGAACGAGAACTTATAGAACCTCATCAATCGTTGAACTCATATCACAATTGTATACTACGAAATTCCATCGATATTTCATACAGTTTTAGGAAAAATACGTGAGACTTGTATCAGACTTCAAACTAATTGCAAGACTTTCCTCGTGTTCTCTTTTCTAATCCGATTAAAATCGTCGTGACAGCAAGTAGGTAATGCGCTTACGGAGACGAGGAATTGCCGAATCAGCATTACCAAGCACACATCAGTAACTTCCCGGCCTTCTTCAGCAAAGAAGGTTTCTCTTCCTTAACTTTTTTGAAAGGGACTCTGCAAGATTTCCTACTTTAATTTGTTAAGTCCAAATATTGAAGGTAGAAACTTGAAACTAGTACCATTGGACTTTTAAAGTTATAATTGCAAGCTTGCGAATTGCTGACTCATCTTTATTTTAGAGAGGGAGCTACTAGTACGAACCACGAAAGTATTCTTGATTAAAATTAATTAGTATGAATAAATATTATTCATTCCGATTGAAATCCAGACGAACTACTGTCCGAGATAAAAAGGGACGTAGAAGGTCATTGAGGCGAAGAGTGAGGACAGTAGCATTAGCAGGCCAGGGTGACGCGATGTCGATTAGCTCTGGGACCTATTAAGCCAATTAAGACGAGCGCTGCCAGCGCATGCTAACGAGCTGGCTGATGCTTTCTAAGAAAGTGACCAGCCTCGACAAAGAGAAAGAGAGAGGCAGCCGGCAGTCGAAAAAGCCAGTAATAACACGCGGCACGCCTTATTACCTCGAGTACTCGAATCATTAAAAGGGGTTAATGAGGGGTTACGGGCTACGATGACTCGCCGCGTACCGCAAGCGAGAGAGCAAGCAGGACAATGGCAGTTCGTGAAGGATGAACTTCTTTCTCTGGAAATAACATCGCTTTCCTATCGACCTACCGCAGCGAGAAAATCAACCTATTAAATCAACTAAACTACCCACTTGTATTACGCTAATAAGAAACATGAAATAACAATGCCGCAGTCATCGAGTACAGTGATTTGAGCTTGCGATAATATATTGGGAACAAGTCGTGGGATATTTTAAGTATTGAGAATCGTACGTAATATAAATATTATACAATGATTTTGTAAGATGAGACTGGTAATAGATAAATTAACGTGACATCCGTTAGTAATGCATAGAACTTTAGTGATGTAGAATATTACGCTCGGTAACAGCGTGTTGAAATAGACTAAACTTTAAATAATCACGAAGTGAATAATTGTCTATGCACAATTTCCAGTAGTAGAATTTTCGACGTTGCTGTATCATCAGCCAATTTTACACTAGGAACATTGTGACAGAGAAGCGTAATATCGAAATGCCAATTAGGCTGACGTATGTCAGCTTGAAATCACATTTGAAGCAACGTGCGGTACCGAGCGCACGCCATGGAAGCATAAATTTTTGGAAAGACTGCCAGTTATCTTACAGTCGTCCGTCGCTAGGATTTAAACATTCATAGATCGGTGATAATTGGAGCCAGTCACGAATATGGTAGCAAGATCTACCTTTCGATCGGCCTTTCCGATTATCCCTTCGATAATACAGTTCTCCATTCTATCGCTGTCTCCTCCGCTCTCTCACTTTACAAATGAGTATAGCCTTTACGAAGGCGGGTATGGTATCTGCGAAATTGCGGTACCATCCCTCGTAATGTTACGTCGATAGTTACATCGACCAAGGCAACCTGTAACGAGCGTAATCCCGCGATCGCATCGTTTCATTCATGAGCATCGACCTCTGCCGGCTCAGTGGTTAAGACTACAACAGTTCTGCTGATCAAGTAAACTTTTATAATCATGACGAATTATTATTCGTTGTCTTTTAAAATATTTTTCTGGTACCAGATATATTTACACGATTTTAAATCTGTAATGCATGTGGAGACGTAGAATATTCACTATGTGCGAATTTACTCTTCCAATCTTTACTGTAGTGCGAGGAAACCTTTATGAGAATTTGTATATTATAAAGAAATGATGAAACATCGAGCGATGGAAAATATGTAATATTTGCCTAGTTTAAAGACAAACGTGAGCCAGAGAAATCCACAAGAAGGCTACATATGAAAACAGATCTTTGTTCGAAGAAGTAAGAATGTCTTTCCGTAACACTGGCAAACCAAGGTATGATCCGTATTTGCTATGAGGATAGCACCGACGCGTCACGTACCGAGAACACTAGATACCACGACTGTCTCTAATGAACTTGGAGAGGAAGCCCTCCCAAAGACGGGCTCACGAGTAGGACGATAAAGGATGTAATCGAGATGCACTGACGTCCCTCCACATCCTGATAGCATCCTCTATCGGCTATCGATATCTCCGTGCCTCGAGCACGCTCGAGATGCACACCTCTCAAGTACGAACCTTCCATTCCACCCTTCGACGAGGGCACGCACGTTTCTTTTTTTACTCTAATGCCAATTGGATCGAAGCTGTTCCCACGTTTCACTTCCACGCCTGACCCAAACTACCCCGGTGTATCCGATCAATTGGGGCGTGAGAACATAATGTTGCGAATGTTTGCTTCTAATGCTGTTCTCCCATACTTCTGTTTTGCGGGGTGGATCAGTAAGAAGGATACTGAAGGGATATTAAGTAAGGTTGTGGGAAATACGCAGGTGTCTCGAATTTCTACCATTTCTACTATGTGTCAAAAAGAGAGAATGTCTTACTTTCATATGAAAAACATTCGTTTGATTAGAGTTTCGTGTAAGCTGTAGTAACTCGTGGAAAATTCAATTTTCAACCTCAATTTTGCGAAATTAACGAAATGATTTACGATGAAGTGTTCAAAGTCTGACATCTAATTTCTCATCTAGGATTGCTGCAAGTCACGCGAGATTCACATCAACCATAACAGTTATACAGCTTTCGAGTTTTGTCCCCTTATAAGCAGAAATAAAAGTGGACGACTGTTTCATAGCACCGCGTCATTCGTCGAGTAATCAATTCGATAGGATCGCTGTAAGAACTGTAACATTTAGCATAATTACCGCATGAACTAGCATATCAATCATCGCTGGTACCAAGCAATGCTACCGCTCGGATGTAATTTCGTCAATCACCCTCTTAATAATCGCAACATGCTAATTGGAAGTCAGAGGATGCCGCGGGCTACCTATTAATTTGACATGTAAATCATTCGCGGCCTCATTGATTCGGCAACTTGATACAACGGTAAGTATATAGTTGGCCCACTGGGTATATACTTGCATGATGGAAGTGAATAAGAGTTCATTGAAACTGCAGCCAAAGAAAACGAAGCTCTTAAAGTGCAAATCGATACTCGAGGTAGAAAGGCTGGATATATCTAAGGACTTCAAATCGATATCTGGAGTCCTCGTCAAGACACAGAAAATTACTATTTTCCGCACGACAGCCAAGTCGTTGCCTTCGTTTTACCGCCTTCCGAGCCATTTCCACGAGCGACTGTCCTTCGTTAGCCGGCCACACCCTAGCCACAATCATCCGTGGTTCCGGTAACCACTGCTCCGATAGGAGGTGCCGAGAGGTAGTTAAGTCTCTCGCGTCAACTGGCGGGATCCCCAAGGTTCCTGGAATCTACTGTCACTAATGAAACTGCCCATTTATCCGAACTAACGCCCCACTAATTCTCCACCCCAAGCATGTAGCCCATTACCAAAGGAAGGTGGCATAAATCAGGAAATCTCGTTGAGACGTATATCAACGGAAAATGCGGGCATCGAAGCCTCCCCTTTAGGAGGCCGTTAACCGGTAACAAAAAGGAAAAATCGCTATTGAATGCAAGGGAGAAAAGAGAGCCACTGCGAAAATGAGCCAGGCAGAGACAAAGCGTGTGTCAGAGGGTAGCACGTTGAAACGAGTGGCACCCTCGGTCTCTGATCTTCGGACATCGATCCCAGCATCCTATCGGTTCAAAGGCCGCCGGCGCAGTTTCGCTGGTAAAATATTTCGGCTTGTGCCACCGCCGCCGCCGCCGCCGCCGCCGCTGCTGCCTCCGCTGGTGCTGTGGGAGGACGCCGCCCTTCGGCTCTGTCTCCCCAGCACAGCATCCCATCTTTCTCCCACTCCAGAGAGCGAGTACAGGGAATGGATAGCACAGGGGTTCAGGAAATCCCGCAGCGTCGCGTCAGCCTCTGCCAGGCACGACGTCGGCGTCAGGCACAGCGTGGCAAGCTTACCAGAGAAGGGTGGACTGGGAAGAATGGAGCCGGCACTGCGCCATGGGGAACAGGACGAAAGGACAGTGTGTCTCGTAGATTCGTCGAGGCAGACGCCGAGAACCATCCTACCGCCGCAGCCAAAGGGAGATGGCGACTGGGAGGGATAGAAAGAGGAGCAAGGAACGTCGTGGAGGAAAGGGGCCGGAAATTGCGGAGGGTCGAGATAGAGGCGAGAGAGAGTCTCCGGGAAAACAGGAGAGCGAGAGTCTCAGCGGACTCGGCGAGTGAGGGTAGAGTGGGCCGACGTGAAACGGGGTGAGTGGCAGAGATAGAGGGCGGTTTGAGGGTCTTTCAGGGGGAATTAGGCGCCACTCACAACCAGCACTAAGTCGTCGAGCATGGTATCGCGCGAAACAAGCTGCAAACGATAATATCAAACAATACAGCGTTCAAGAAATGCAACATTCTCCCTGTGCGATACTTCGTTTTAAAGAGGGAAGCTTGATGACAACGCGATAACATTTCAAAAGGTGTATGAACTGGAACGATCATTTTCATCTCTACGAGCGTAGAATATCACACCTGCATTCATCCTACGTTGCTTCAGCATGTACAAAGTCCTACAGGAAAAGCGTCAATAGGCCTCGCAATTACGATGTGAATTCAGCCTTAATGTTCCAGAAAAGTTGAAGGCGGCGGCGGATGGTTGCGACAGACGCCCGCGTGAAGATGCTCTCCGGTGGTATTGAGGAGAGAGAAAGCGGTGTAGGAGGTGGAAACAGGAGGTTGGCTCAGAGAGGCAAGGATAGAGGGATATAGAGGGTACGTGTGCAAAGAGCAAGAAAAGGGAAAGGGCGCGCCGGCGAGGGGTAGTAACGCGCGGGTGGATGATGAAGCAGAGCGAGAAAGGAGGGTAGGGTACGTCAGAGGTGGAAGGATCGCAAGCTCGAAAGCGAGAGGAAACGCCAAAGACAGAGCGATCGAGACGGAGAGCGAAACAGAGGGTGGTTGGGAGCGAGGGAAAGAGAGTGGGAGAGAGGAGGACTGCTCGAATTGATTGAGAGAAAAGGCAGGAGAGAGAACTGGTGGTGGTGGTGGTAGTGGTAGTGGTGGTGGCGAGCATGGTGGTGGCTCGTACTAGAGAGAGGCCGAGGGGTGTCAATCGATAGCGATTGCATGCGTCTGAAACCACCCTCGTCGTTCGCTCGCTGGCTGACTCCCTCGGCACCACCACCCCTCGCTCTGTTATTGTTGCCGCCAGTTAATCCGCCAAGTTCCTCTGGACGTCGACCTGGTACAGAGCGGGCAGACCAACGCGCCGGCCACGAGCGGGCGAGCTCGAATTTTGCGCCTTTAAAGTTTGGGAAACGAGATCGGGCCCGGTGGACAGGGCAAGCCGGATCAGCCAGTCCCAACGAGCAACTCGTTGACCTCTCTCTAATTGGACTAGCTTGATATTTCCTGAACACGCTCGCCCTCGCCGGCGCCCCGCCTCCAGGAGAAATGCGGGCTTCATGAGATCCTCGGCATTACGTGGAATTGTAGCTCTTCGAGTCTTTCCATCCTATACTTGTATAATATAAATGATATAGATCTCCTCTGTCCTATAAACTTGATGCTTCAATATGATGAACTAGAGTCGGATACTACAAGCTTTCTGTTAATTGACTGTTTGGTGTGCTTGGAGCTTCATTATTCGATTCGTCATTAAAAAGTGAAGGGTTGTTATTGAGTCGATTTATTTTATGGTTTATACAGAGAATAGAGGTCAGTATTTTTCTATGCCTAGTGTTGAATCAATGTGTTCTAAATTTAATCGTAAATTAAACTTCCGATCGATTGGAGAATCTGTATTATATACGGGTTCTTAATGTGGAAAGAGGTATACTCTATTTTATAGATATTCTAGATTCAACATTTTTCACGCGCAGATCACATAAAAGGGGGCTTGAGCGAAAGTTCATCGCTTGTATGTGAGCTGAGCTCGTTTGGAGGGAGTTAATGGAGCTCGAGGATACTATTTCTTTATCAGGGCGTCCCTAACCTTCCGCCGGGTTACCCTCGATGCCAATGTCTTATTTATAGGCTCCGCGTCGATTATAATTGAAGGCGGTTATGTAAAGGGCCTTCGCTCACGCTCGGGCGCAATGCACTGTGAGCAGGAAGCGGTTTATAGAAGCCATGGAAACCAATCGCGCTCTCCTTCGTTTTAATGAGTTCGTTGAATCACTCGGAGTCACCGGATTCTCTCCACGCACATGGCCCAGAGGGAAATATTAATTTGGAGCAGAGAAAATATAATAATTAATTTCACCCGCTTTCAATAAATCGATCCTACATTCCAATGCATACACATTACGTATTTGTCTTTAAACACCATCACAGAGAACATTTAATCTGTTTGTTTTTATTGGATCCTATCAAAAGCTTTGAACGCACCATACTAAACGGAAGCAGACAAATAGATAAAGATTTCAAACAAAAGAGGGATATCACTCCCGAATAAATAAGCTGAACAAGGATTTCCTTGTGATGCAAGTTACCGCCCCAGAAAGATACAACATCTGTGCGAGGACCTGCACGTGATGGTATCAATGCCGGGCAAAAATAAATCCCTCTTTCTCTCTCTCTCTCTTTCTCCCTCTGCCATGTACGAACTATACGGAGGACAGCGTTGTTCGTGTTTATTTAGAGTGGAACCCTTGAGACGAGCTGTTAGACACTCGAAGACTTAAACATTCTCGAAGAAATACGCGCGACGGGACTGCTAGAAATACGAAGTGCATCCTCGCTACAAGTGGGGCGATAACTTTCGGTAGCAGTTGCTACGAATGTTGAATACATAAAGGGGAAAGAAGGAAGAGGCTACGGCACACCGGCGACTGAAAATACTTATGCACCATTGAGCCAGTCAAGTGCAACTATACACGTGTCCCTCGGTAAATTAGTCTACTCTTTCTTTCCCCTGATGATCCTGGATTAGCACTTAATCAGCATTCAAGTGAGTCGGATTAAGTGCGTTTCAGCTGCCTTTCTTTCATTGGCGTCGACTCATTTTCGCAGGCCTTGGCCATTTGAACCGGCTTTACTAAACACGAGGACTTCCCAGGAGCCTTGTGAAATTCCACTTGACTACCGAAACAAGTATTTGTATGCGTGAAAGAGGGACCGTCACACTTGTGTACTACATTTTACTTGCTGATGTGAAATGTTTATTTGGTGTCGCCGAGTGGTCTAATTATATCCAGCTGTTTCAGTTTGTTGTCTTCTGCTACTTATTCTTGGCTCCTCGGAGAGTCTAATTACTTCTTCTATTTTCGGAGGCTTAACCAGCTGTAACAATGATGCAGTACTTTACTGTTTTCATTCGTATTGTATCGTAGAATCGCAGTATGCAGTATCATTAATTGGGATGATCGGGCTCACGAAGCAATCGTAGGGTTGCCACTTGTAGGGCTGAAGTTCCGCTTTTGGTGGTCTATGGAAACAGCATATAGCCGGCTGGTAGCGGGTGATATCGATTCACGGTGAGACCGGCACGACGAAATGGGAATACGTCAAAGAGCAGAGAGCACCGGCATGCGATATTGTGTACGGCAGGTTGAGCGCAAGAAAAAAAGGCTGCGCCGGCACATTGATGTTCCTGGCAAGCTTGCAGTGCTTGCCTGCTTGCCTGCCTCACCGTTGCTTTAACAGGAAAGTCAATAACCCACAAGACTTTGGACAGAGTGCGTCGAGGTACAGGTTTTAAAAAATCGCGGCAAGTTTCGACGAAAACAGTAAAAGTGCGCACTGTTGGGCTATTCACGCCTGGCTGCCAGCCAACTGATTTTTCCACTATTTACAATTTTGGCAATCGCGCTATTTGAAACGCTGCTTTTCTCTGCCGCGAAAATATCATATTTTCGAAACTGATAAATGCCCGCTCACTGTAGTATTTATTCTTGAAAATACGCATGCCAGCGATACCGAAAAAAAAGCCGACCACGGAGAAACACTGATGCTTGATGGGTGGCCATATAAATCACACTGATTGCTAGGCGTTCTAAACCATTACACGCTGTATCGGGAGATGTAACAGTTGTGGTGCCTTTCAGAGCGTGTGGTAGATTTGCAGTTTTTTTACCTTTCAAGCCTGCGAAGAGTGACAAGTTATAGAGATATTAGCCTATTGAATAACGGCAGATATCATCTATTTTACCTTCCCAGCCAATGAAGTTAAATTAATATAAAATATGAGTATGACATAAATAAATAAGCGACTATAAAATTAAACTCCAGCAGTTATTACTTGATATCTTATACGTAGCGTATGCGACAAGTAGTTTCCTCTTGCAATATTTTTCCTTTAAGTTATTTAATCCAAGCCTCCCGTGAGATACGATAGATGAGTTCCTGCTATCGAAGGAAAGCAATCATTTTTATTTAGCCTGGAATATCGTTTCCAAAGGAACGGCTGAACTAGTTAGCTAAAAGACATTATACCGCCCGGTTACTATCGTTCATCATTTTCTTGTGTCTTCAATCAGCCATAGTAATTGATAGGTAGGCGATGCTTCAGCTGGTTGGGCATATACAAAACGCATCGAAAGATAACTGGGCGTAACCAGTGGACACACACGCACACGGGTAACACAAGCCGGATCTGACTCACAGGCTGAAAGATTTATGGTATTTTGCACGGCTGCCGAGAAAAACGATTTCCATGCGAACGGTTCCGTTTCACCTCTCTTTGTGGCCCAGTTTGCCGTGCGTCCACGTGACCCTTGTGCCGAAGTATCCCTTTTAATTTGCACGGATACGCGCGATTACTGGTCAAATAGGTCATTAATCAGAGATTTGGCGGCGTCAGTTGTACCATGAAACTGGATGACTTGCCCTGCCGGCTTCTCTATTGTCAAAGGGCGTCTTCCGGTCGTTGAGAGATGATACATGATGTACGTATACATACCCTGAGATAGGGATAGGGAAACGACCGACATCGAATCGCAGCTGTGCATTCAGTAGGATCAGTGAAACGGCCTTAGATCTTATTATCGGAGGGAGTTCCAGTTTGCAAAGCATTATGCTAGAAATGGCGTATCATTACCATTAACAAATGATAATGTAGCTATTACCAGTATGCTGTAACATATTGTTTTGTGTTAGAATTGGAACAATGCCATTACCATTTCACGTCATTCCAACGGTGTTATAGAAAGATTAGAAAAACGGAGAACATGTGACAGCGATACAATTCCATTTATAAGTTAATAGGAGTAATAAAAAGCTGACTTTCTGCTTACACTTTTGACTTAGTGAACACCCTTGCAGGCAATGACTTAAATTCTAGCTTAAATCACTGAAATCGTATGATCCCAATACACGCGATTGTCCAACCCGTGTGATAAGAATGCGGTAAAAAGTTTAGTATTCCCAAGGAAACTTCGTATGTACGTTGGAAATTGCTTAAACGCATGGGGAAACCACGTTACAGTAAAACCCCGGCTGATCTACTTTAGCGGGCTCTCTCGAGCGGTGGTATCAGCGCGCGATATTGCAGGAATAAGAAGTTTCGAGCTTAGTGGATCCGACGAATTTTACAGTAATACCTCCTCTGGCGCAGCACTCGCTTGCTTGCTCCCGCACTCCGGCGAAATTACCGGGGCGGATGCTCGCTCTATAACTTAAGTCCCATTTTCCCGCACTCGAGAACGAGTATGAAAAGTCTCGTTCCGTCCATAAAGCCAATTTATGAACGCCGTTCCGCAGGACGACAGTTTCGCCAGTAGCGCAGGCTCCGGGCGCGCGTCATCTCGGCCGCGCACTGAATCTCGACGCTCGATAACCGAGTGGAAGGAACAAAACGAGAGTGCTATATACTCCGATTAGGAGATCGCACAGGTAGGCTTGTTATCTTTCATTGTGTCTGCCATCTCGTCGACCGATGTGCGCGCCACCAGCCGTTGTTCGTTGAGAGAATTAATTACATCGGCAATTATCCAACGGGCTGGTTTATTTGGTGAAAGCGAGAGCGAGAGCAGGAGAGAAAGAGAAAGAGAGAGAAAAGTGGTGAAAGAGAGGGACGGTCAGTTTCACGGTGTCGTTTTAGTCGAAGCCTTTCAGGCGACATATTCACCGTTGATTGCGTTCGCGTCCCGTTATTCTCGGCAACGGTGGGTGGTGCAACCCTTTGAAGGGGCGACGCTTTGATGCTCGGCCCTGGAGTAGTTCGAGTGAATATTCGTCGGGGGTGTGGAGCGGTGCTGGGTTTTTCGTTCATTGACTTTCGCGTTTAGCCCGCTTGGCGTCAGCTGCTCTCTCGTCGATACAGTGTGTTCTGTAATTCGGTATTCCTCGATAGCCTCTAGCCAAGTGGCGTTCGTATCACAGATCAAAATCAGATCGCCCCAGGCATGAGAGCGAAGATTTCTGCGAAGCCTCTTTTCCATGCTGCGAAAGAAGTTCGAGGAGTCGAGGAATGGAGTGAGTTCGTGCAGGGGCTATCCAACATATTTTAATAAAACCTGACCTGACCCACAAAGGATCTCTTTGTACGATTCTCCACGGCAGCGTGCGGTAAAGGCGGCCCACTGTCTTCGGGCCATATATGTATTCGCAAAATGTTCTCTCACCACCGCACCGCCCTCCACCCGCAAATAAGAAGAGGTTCGAACGCGAGGCAAAGCATGCGAGAGGATATTCCTGTATCGCGCGCGAGCGCCCGCTCGTTTGCAGTTCGTATTCGGCGAAGAAGCCAGCGAACGAGCCGGCTTAAATAAGCATGAATCCCATGGAACACGAAACAAGGGCGTGCTCCGCAGGTCCTTGAATACACATCAGACCGGTGCACTCTGCTTCTCATGCAAATAGCGAAATTCCGGTAGCGGGGTTTCGCCTGTCTTCCCCCCTTTTTTTTTATCCTCAATGGACCATATTCTTACTTCGACTTCTAAAAGTGCGCCATTAACAAATTGCAATATTAGCAACGCCTTGAAGGAAGATACAAAGTCTATGGAAACTACTTTGAGTGTTTGCCATATGGTAGAACTTTTGAACTAATGATCTTCTACGATAGAGAGACATTTCTCGCAATTCTATGATAGACGTCACTGACATTTACCTCTTGTTTACAAGTCAAATTCAAGAGAGACTCGACCTTACACTGGGTATCCGCGTCTAAGACAAACTCGCCAACTTCGCAACCAGTTTATTCTGGATTCTCAAACAACCCTAGTGCTGAGAGAGCTCTTGCTCGCGACAAGGTATTCTCCGGCGTTTCTTCGCACATCGTGTTTGCGGAGGAACTTAAGAAAGTGAAGATTATGCGGCATGCGAGCGAGAGCTCGTCACCAAAGGATTCCTTGGATCTTTAGATGCCGCGTAAAACAATAACTACGGTTCATCGAGCCTTGTGTCAAAAGGAGTTGCTTGTTTTTCAACCCTTGTCACTTAGTGTCGGTCTTTTGATCGAAGATTTACAGTACAAGTTGTCCTATGTCATATTGAAGGAAAAGAACTTTCGTCTTGTGAGTCCTCGCCAAGGGAACCCTCTTGATCGGGTATTTTCGATGACACTTTAAAGGGAGTATCGAATGTTCAATAAAGGCTGGCAGGAAGGCGCGTGCCTCCAACCATTATGGGGCGTCGTTTACGACCGCTTTGCGATTCACCCCTGAGGAAAGGGGTGCCTGGCAGCCTGAAAGTGTTAATTGTTCAGTGCCCCCAGTCCGCCGGGGATGAAGATCTTTGCGCTGGTCGTGCGAGCACGTACGACGGAACAAGCTAGCCTGTAGTTGTGCATGCGAGAGGAGCGCTTTCGTCGCGCGATCGTGGAACAAAAGGGCGGGATCTCCTTGTAATGGCGACCTCTCGAGACCCAAGGTGAAGGACTGCCGAGCGTCGGAGTACGCGGAGCTCGTTGCTTTTCAGAGCTCGCCTCTCGAGGACCGGCGACCCTTTACGCTCCATCGACGCCATATGGCGTGACCAACTTTATAATGCTTCAGCCCGGAACGGATATGTAAAGGGAGCGCAGCGTGAGGCCCACGGGATCGCACGCCGATTCGCGTGAATGCGAGATTTGGGCCGAGTGGGAGCTCGTCAGCCACAGATTCGCAGCTCAATTCGTGAATTTATGACCCAATTAGTCGAAACTTCTCCTTGGACGCTGCTAAAAACGAACAACCCTTATCCCTTCACATTATCTGCAGTAATCTGTATTCGACGTATGAAATTAATGTGCACGGGAGTTCCTAGTAAGTTTCAGATATACTGCTTAATTAGTACTTAGGGTTTTTTTTTTACTGATATAATCTCGACCAAGCTGTTAACACGCGGATTTACACTTAACTTGCCAAGTTTGTAAGTCAGTTTATTAGTCCTCGCAAAACCAACATCCATTTTATATTTACGAGCTACTACTTCTCGGCGTTGATGTGTGGCACCATTATTTTCTTCACCACAAATGGAAATTCCAATAAATAAGCCATTACTTCTCATTAGCTGCGGACTCGGTTAACAGAAAGAAACTGACGATCGAACGTATTCGTGTGTGCGTCCGATTGTAAATAGCCGGCGGCTTTGAATGTCCAGTTTTTGTTTCCTCGTCACGGGATTCGTGCTGGATTCTGTGATGGACCACACAAACCAGTCAGGGAAATCAGTGGGTTCTTATGGTAAAGAGAGTAACAGAATGTAACTTTTTGGTGCAAGACAGGATTGTTGCTTCGTCGAAAAGTACTGGTTGCCTCGCAAGCGAATACTTTACTCTCCGAATAAGCCGTTTAACTTATTCAGCTGGTTTTGCGAAGCACGCCGTGCGAAGCATCTGCGTTTTACTCGCGAGCTGATTAATACCGGATGATAATTAGGGGAAGAAGAGCCGCCACCAGCTCGGCATGACGCTGAAATAGAGGTAGACGCTAGCCGCGCTCGGCCCAAAATGAAATACGAGGGATTAATTAGTCGCCGAGAGAATCGTAAAAAGTAGAACGAATCTGTGGGAACGAGTGTTAGGCACGAGCTATAAATAGAATTCGTGTCTCGCCGTTCGAATGTTCCTTCAGGATTCAGAAACACACAAAGAAATGTACTCGTAGCTTTACCACATACGTGACAGACACTTTACAAGGAAAATTATATTTACTCCAGGAATAATTCTTTTACTAATTTGTTTATAAGATAAAAAATTCTAAAGTGCTAGGTAAAACCCTTTATCAGGAGGTTAAACGAACTTGTAAACTTGGTCGGAAGATACCAGAGGCGATACAAGTCGATAACAGTACGTAATAAATATGGATTACGTCAATACTCCTGTCACATGTAACACTGATTTTTGCATCGACGCTAAGTTTCGCGTGGCACGAGGCTACATTCTCACATGACCACTTCATGAAACATTATCGGGCTAGGAAAGTATCCAGTTTTCGACACTAGTGCACGAGCCAACCGGGCCAGGGGAGCGTTGACATTTGATAGGTATCTAGCGTCAGTAGCTTTCACGCTTTGAAACCTCTCCATTAGATCGAAGAGTCTAGCAAAGAGCATTCAGGCATCGCTGGCAGTTCCCTGTGTGTGTCGAGCGGTGAGGGGTGTGAAGCCCGGGGCTTAGGCAGGGTCGGCGCCAAAACAGCAGTTAAAATCCTGCGGCGACGCTATTGGGCACATCTGCCGTGACCCCCGTTTGCATCCGGATTGAATCATCGCCGGTCCAGAATAATCCAGGGCTATTCCCTATTTACAAAATTGCCTACCCCGGGAACGAGCTGCTGGCTTCTCGTCGGCAACAGTAATGCTCCTAGCGGAGTTCTCCTCTCGGCTTGCATTGTCCTCCACACCCTACGTCGACAGCAGCAGCAGCAGCAGTAACAGCAGTGCAGAATGTGTCTACATCGTGGAGGGTGGCTGCGCCGACGGCACGCACTATGCCCGATTTGCGAGTAGGGTTCCTACCAAGGAGATTTCCCTTGGCGACCCTCTGCCACCCCTTCGCGCGTCGCCCGTTATTGGCTTGTGCAGCCTAATTAGTATGGATGTCTGTCGCGGCCTGCAACTCCTCCAGTCTGCCACGGTGATTGGCCAGACCCTCTTACTCTTACTTAGACTCTTCCATACAACTCCGGCATAGCATTGCTTAAAAAGGAATTGAGAGGAGAGAATACCGGTGGGATTGTGTGAGTTAAACGTCTGGCTCGCAGACTTGTCGATAGGAAACCCTGACTACGCTCGTCTCGTTATTCTCCTCGTTCGAATTTGCATTCAACGGCGCAGCCAGTCATACGTACGTCTTCATTCATGCTTCTGCGATCACTAGTATACACTTATACCAGCCATTTTTCTCTTTCGGTTGGCAGACAGAATACCTTCTACTTTTCTTGAAAAGCACATTGATCTACGGATGCAAGATTATTGTTTGTCGATTTTGTAGACGATCGTTTCAATTTCGGTACGATGGATAATGAAATCGATTGTTCCTTTTATTTGCTGGCACGATATTCGATCTGAAATGGGGCTAGCTTTCTTGGCCCACATATAATAGCAATATTCCGTTCCATTTCCGTTTCGAGCGGCCAAATGGGAAGGTAATAGGTTCCGCATCGATCAATTATTTTTTCATCGAGCGATGTAATGACCGAAAGTTAGGGTGGCGTGGCTCACTCATTGCTTTTTCTTCCCCTTCGGCCAAGGTCGCCTGAAGCCACTAAAGGAGCCATCGCATAAGAAGAAATTGCTTTTTCGAGGAAGAATGATTTATCTTAAAGAGAAATCCCAATTAATATCATCGTACGAACACATTTAGTGAAACTTGCTTGGAATTTCGTGAGCTTGCTTCATTTATGTTTCGTCTTTATTCAACTTGGATTGATATCTCGAATTCTCCTGAATTTACATAATCTTACATAAAGAGTGACAGCTGCTCTCAAAGCATAGCCATGCTTCCGAGTGCAGTCGATTAGCATATCGCCTCGAAATCTCGTCGGGTGCGAATTTCGGGCGTTTATTCGTGAACAGTAGTGTAGACAGGAAACACTCTTGACAGACGGCTGGAATAACGTTTAAGTCGGACCCACCGTCGACGCAACATTGCCCTTTCAAATTACGTGAACGTTTCGAGGGCTCCTGGGGAGCGGCGCCGCCTGATCTTGAAGCATCCTTACCCTTGCAAATTGGGACTTGACCGAAAGCGGCTGAATCACGCTGAACGTAGAATTAAAACATCGAAAACGATTCATTGAGCTCCAGTGCATCGTAAGCCCTCAGGCGAAACGTCAGCCATCGTAGAAAGAGTTTATACTCTCCGTGACCAATTTATTCTGTTACCCTTATCGCGATTTCAACCCCCACTTTCCGGTATTAATTTGTTCTGTATGTTACAATTGAATAACAACAGTAGTATGAATGGTTGGTTAAATTAGCAAAGCTTTTATTCTGAAATAAAAATTAAGCATCGTATATTTTTAACATATCAAATCGCCGCAAGGGACAGATTAAGGTCAAAGTGGAAGGAAATGTTCGTCCCAAGGGGAAAAGCAATCGGCCAGAGTTTTTCTTTCGATCTACTTTTGTTCTACTGAATTTTTACTTGCAATTTGCATGACGAATAAGGTTCGAAGTACATTTTTACGTGGAAGAACGTCCCTGAAGCGTTTCTGGAGAGGTTCTTAGGGTAAAAAGTGCGAGGAGACCTTGAGATAGCGTCCCGATAGAGTCGCGACAATCTAAGCCTCGCGTGCGAAACACACTTTCACGATAAATCATCGGCAAGTCGCCTCTCGGAAGGTTTAATTTCCGCTGCAGACGTGCACCGGGACCCATAATATCTCGGTGCTGGCGCTACGAGAGCATTGCGTAATCTCCCTCTCCACCTGCCTCGCTGCTGCAGTGGAAAAGGCTTTTGATGATTGCGTTCTCGACTCGAGGACTACGGATCTTTGCGTCAAGTGCACGTAAAATGCCGATCGGTCAAAGTATCGTGCGCTCGATTAATCTTCTGGCTGTATTTGCATTTACATCATTTAAGCTCTCGAAGCGAATCGTTGCAATGCAAACAAAAATGGCAGGATATTGTGAGAAGTGTCATTAGGAGTAGAATAGAAAACGAGAATTATTTTATCGAGTCTATCGTATCTCGAACAAGATAAAAGGAGCTAACAGATAGTGGCTCTCCGCGTTTGGTGCAAATGCATTACATGCAATCATCGTTATAGTTGGTTGTTCGGTATACAAAAGAAATAGAACAACAAACAGAAAAGCCATACCGACGTAGTCAGCGTGAATTCACGAATGCGATTGGCGGTTGCGCCTCGTTTGCAATAATAGTTAACGCAAACTGATAGCATAGCACGATATGCGGGATCCACCACGGATGCGGGAGTTCGGTTTGTCAGGTAAAATGAAGTTATAGCAAAGCGTTGAAAAGGGAGCGAACGAACGCTCGAGTATCACTTGCTAGTTTCTAGTGACAAGCAACAGATCCGTGAAACTAAAACTATTAATTGCTGACGGCAATTTTCTTTCTGCCACTTTTTCGTCCAACCAGAGTCAACTGGTTTTCTCTGGAATAAACAGCGCTGTATTTCAAGGGACGCGTAAATTTCTCCTGACAAATTGCAGATCCGACAAACCGGAGTAATTGAACGCCAACGAACAGAAGCTCGGAGTTTGATACAGAGTATTTTTCGTGCTTCCGGGGCAAATGCTGCCTCGAGGGAGGCTGCGAAGCACGCGGAGAGACAGGTACTCTCGATCGATCGACGTTTGCTACAACGAAATTTTCTTTCACTCGTCGCTCGTCGTACTCAAAGCCTCAGCCTTGTTCTTCAGCATGCTGACCTGGTTATCGCGCAAACTATTAACCCCATCTTTGGTGATTACATGAACAGCGGGTGGGAAAATTCTCTCCGGAGATCTTAACTAGATTCCCAAGGCTGCACAGGCAAATGTGCAACGACGGAACAACCTTCGCGTGCGTATGCGGTGGTCTCTCAGATGAGAGAAAAAAAAGAGAGAGAGAAACGTTAGAAGGTCGGTCGAGCTCTGGGAGCACCAGAGAATCAAGCACGCATGAATCCCGGCAGAAGAAGAGCGCAGCGAATGTAACGCGGTATTACATCACGAATGCATCTCACTTGCCAAGTGTAATAGCGCACTTTCATCCGAATGATTCGGATCAGCGCAAGCAAGGGAAAGGCATAGCTGACTCTGTAGAAAGCGGATGCTGCCAGGGCAATTCTCAAGAGTCAAATACGCAACGTAGCAATGTAAGAGGAGTGGAAATATTGCACTGACTCCGAAGGAAATTCGATTTTCGGATGGATAAATAACGATGAAGCTTAATTAAAGAGAACTCAGTACAGGGAGCCACTTGGATCGCCGACATTATAGAACTAGCATTTCCGGTAAGAGCGTTCAAATTTGCGAGAGGAGAATGATACTAGTGTCCTTCCCCTGGAGAGTCGTCGACAAGCGATCCACACCCTTTCAAAGGCCTAGCGCATGGCTCGTTTGTGAAGTCGGGCGGACAGATAGGGAGACTGTTCGGGAAACAATGTAAATTTCGGCGCGCAGAAGTCAAGCGCTGGGTGGAAGTTCCATCGTGTTAGGAGCACGTAACTACTGGCGCACCAGAGGACTGCTTTGTCACGCAGGGCGAGCAGGTAAATGTTTGCTCTACGTTATAGGGCGTGTGCGGAATCCGGCAAACAAAAGTTGGCGAGATGCTGCTGCGGCGGCATACTATTTGAGGAGATTACTCTAACTCGAAATGGAAGGTCTCTCTCCCTCTCTTTCGCTCTCTCGAGTAGGTACTCGAGCTGCAATTATGCGAATGCCTGGTGTGCCGGAACTTGAACTTCCCCTGTAACGAGCGACGAACAGATAAATCCAGGGCGCGTTATTACGATTTGTACTCTTTCGATGAATTGTCCTATACAAACGCGCTCTCTTTCGTACGCGACCTTTTCTCTCGCTTCGTCGCAGCAAACGTCCGCCTTGAACCACTTTTCCTGAGAAAAGCACTGCTCGCAAAACCCAGCCACCCCTTTTGTACAGCATCCCAGCCACCCTCGCAACTACTGTTTTACAAATGCTACGATGACTTCTTTCTTCCGGAGACTGGGAAGGTTGGAACTTGGAAGCACCCTCGGTGAGCTTTCGGAGGTCGACTTCCACTATGACGCGTCTAGGAATAGTAGCTACAATAGCTTGAACTACTTGACACTTTGACAGTAAATCCAGATGTAGTAGACATCCAGACACATTCAATTCGAACTGCTTCAGCATTCTTATAACAAACTTCTGTTCTATTTTATATATTCTCCACTTGATCTTGAGTGAGTTGAGATCTAAACTGCATTTAAGTAGCAAGCTTCGAAGTGAAGGGCCAACGACCTCTTAGGTCACCTGCAATTCGTCGTGGCTCTGTATCAGTCGATCTCTTGAGCGATGCCGTAAGGTGTTCGGTCGCACCAAGGAGCATTAGCGCTGAACTTTAACCCAAGTAGCGGTGCACGCAAATGTTAAAGGGCTTTTAGCCAAGAGAAGAGGAGATATAGAGACTCGGTGGTGGCGATGGTTCCCAGTCTAGTCGAGAATTCCACGCGAGCATCGACGCGTGCGCCTGTCCTCTCCAGCTGTACAACAGACGCGCGCGCGCGAGCGCCCGCCTATTCTCGGGTGGATTTACACCGGAGTGTAGCAGGGACATGTAGCATGTATTACGCTGCTTGTCACCAGAGAACCCATTTCAACGAGAGAGGATGCAAGAGAAAGAAGCAGTAGCTTATAAAAGAAACATCTACAAAGACACACGCACGCACATTAATAGTCCCAGTCTCTGTCGACGAATGGTATCTCGATGTCTTGAGTCCTTTCTTACTCAACCTTTTCTCTCTTCTCTTCGTCCCTGTTTCAATATGCGATTCTCTCCGAATCCAAACCATCCACGATATGATCTGTGTCAGAGCACACGATCCACCCAGCTTTACGTAATTCTCACATTTTATTCCATTATCGACCTACCCGACAAAGCTGACATTTCGTGCCCACGTATTATTAGACTATTTTTGAGAGACGCCCGAGGATTACCGGTCTGACCTTTTCTAAGAGATTTGTTAGAAAGGGGTGTCGCTTTACGATAGGTCAGCTTGGAGTTACTTTTACTATGCGGTTCACGGGTCAGTGGTATGATGTCTGTTGAAGACGGACTATTCCGTCGCCGCAAACAGTTCTTTGCCAGTGAGAGCGACGCACTATCACTGAAGGCCAATATAAAAGATCGTGGTCTAGGCTACAGACGACCGCAAACGTCAGCCCCAAAGCTGATGGTAAAAGCTTACAGGCAGATAGGGTCCCTGGGACCCTACTAAATCTCTGCAGTATTAATATCTGCGACCCTTCCCGCTCGCAGATGGAAAGAAAGCGTCTGCACTGTCATCAGGGGGACTCCTGACTTCAGGCGTCCACTTAAAAATTGCCGCCGAACTTCCCCGGCAATGAAATCTCGCACGTGGTTCTCAGTTCATAGTGAATGCGAATGTATCAGGTTTTTTGTATTAACGCTAAGATACTTTTGATGTTTCTTGTATTATAAACTTGTTGAGTTAGATGTTTTCTTTGGACAGATACGTTACGTTTCAGTCTTTCATTTTAAGTCGCTAAAGTATTTGAAATGACCGACTCGGATTTCTTCTTGTTTGAAATTCTTGGAGTTCTTCAGATTCTTGAGATCTTTTCTCGGGATTTTGTTTTATGTGCGTCGCGATGAAATATGTGGGCCGACGGAAATCTATTACGTGGGCCAAGAGATGGTTGTAACGCCGTTTCACCGCGGATGTTACTTCCGTCGTATTTTGGGACTGGCTGTCTTCCACGGATGTGCCGACCGTGCGTTGGCCGTGGTTGGTCAGTAGCCCTGTGGTTGCGCTCACGAGAATAAAACTACTTCGGATGACATGCCATCCCCCAGGAATACTCCGGCCGCCATTAAAGATTTGTCAGAGTAGAATTTTCCATAGGCATCGCTCAGGGAATTCAATGCAATGCCAACGTGAATCTAAATATACGTGCTTATGTGGCAGTGAAAGATGCTCGCTATTTATGGCACCACGCTCGTTAGAACACCGTGAGGCTTTTTCAATCCTAGAGAATATTCTCTTGGTGATTCAGTCTATCTAGATGAGTGCAGATCGGAGTGCCTTTAAAGCAGTAAGACTTTCTACTCTATTTATTACAACAAAAGACACATTGTCTCCTCGAGATATTGTCGTCGCTCCCTGAGGTGTAGCGTACGATTATAATAAGAGTACAACGACACTTCGCAGTCTTTCCGTGCGAACGTAGCTATTTTTCTGAACACGCCAGTTTCGACACGCCTACGTATTCGCTGGCCCTATTTCGATCAAAGACAGTGTCGAGCAGTGTCGCTGAAATTTGCAAAGAGACGCTCGGAGAAATGCCGGTGTCGTTCCAGGCCGCCGGCTTTACGTCTTTCCAATATTGGATCTGCAACTCTGCCATCCCGACCTCTCTACAGCCCTTGAGCTCCGCACATACTATGCCAAGCTCCATAGAGAAATGAAATTCGCGCACTCCTCGGATCAACGACGACCCGCAACACGGATTTACCGTGAATGCGGAGATATTGACTTGACGTGTAACTCGTACGTGACAAACTGCCAATTACCTACACTTCTACGTTCACTTGAATACGATCAAAGGAATCAAATTACAGACAATCATCGGATTATTACGGACTCTCAGATTTGCATATTTCGGATAATGATATCTAAAGATTAACACGACAGTTAAACTATTAAGAATACTTAATCAACGTCACAAGTATTATAACTCCAAAAGATTAATGGCTAAATAAGTTGTTTTCAAACAGACAAATCCACTCTCATGAAAACGACAAAGTCCGTTTTACTGTAGACTAAATATCCAGACAGTCAATTAAATTCCAGGTATCCCTAACCAAGAAACCAATTTCGGCATAACTTACGCAATAATTGAGAGCCATAATTCAGGAGGTAGTTACGGGAAGATAAACTCGCCATGAATCGTAGCTCGCATGGGGTGTTGGTATTAATCTTTCGCGGTCATTGGCCAAGTAGTAGCAGTGATGCGGGGGAGACAAGGAGGTTCGAGGTATAGTTCCATCGCGATTTCACGTGGCCCCTATTGATTTAGTAGGGTGCCGCAATTCAGGGGGCGACAGAGAAAGACACAGAGAGGGCAGAACAGACCGAGAAAGAGAAAGAGAGAGGGAGCAAGCGAGAGGGAGTTAGAGCCGTGGAAAGTCTCGTGTCTCGGTGAGCGAAAAGTTGAGGGAAAAAGGGGGATCGATCGCCAGTGTCAGAGTCGGAATCTTTGCCCGGCGAGAGAGCGTTGTCTCGGTGTGTGCCGGCTATAGCCACGCCAGAGCAACTGCAACAGTCTGCCCTCAGCCAGCCGGTTCACTGACACGGCACACTGCACCTCGACATACGGCCTTAACAGGCTTCAGGAAATCGACACCAGTTGTGTTTCCGAGGTCCGGAAACCCGCGCGCCGTGTGACGCGCGCTCTCTCGCCGTTCTAATTACCGTACTCTGAACCTACCGGTGGAGCGTTTACATCGTCTCAACAATGTATGATGATGGGGAGTGGATGCTGGTGTTTTGAAGTTACTGATGAGAAAAGAGAAGGAGATTGAGAGGTGTGACACAACACGAGTTATAGAGCAATGCAGTAGGGGAAGCCGAATAGATGCTACGTGAGAAGAACACATCCGCTTTTGACACTCTCTCTTTTTGCCGACACGCATGCATATATCCTGGTTGGATCGAATTCCAACGGCGCCGACAGGAAGCTCTCGTGGCCGCTAGTCGATGCACCCTCATTTGCGCGAAGTATACCGTAGGAACGCGTTGAACTTCACCTGCCGTTAGAGGGTGGCAGCGCCAAGGACAAGCGAGCGAGAAAGCCAGACGGCGAGAGAGTGAGGGTGGCTGAGAGCTTTCGGTGATGGGGAAAAAGAAGGAGACGCGAGAGGAATGCGTTGATGCAGGGGGGGCCAAAGAGCAGGAGTGCGAGAAAGGGGCGGGCGGTGGGTGCGTGAGAATGGCAGGAGCAGGATACATAAGGTCCTTGAGAGGGTGAAGAAGGACGAAGACAAAGGTAGAGGCAGAGGCAGAGAAACGGTGGTCGGAAGGGGGAGGAAAAATGAGCAGGTCGCAGGCCGCAGGGCGTACGGGCTACATCCGTGCCTCCTTACTTCGACAAAATCAATAACCTGTTTGGGGGTGTAGGCGAGTACCTAAGGAGAGAGAGGCCATAGCGCGATACCGCCGCCAATGGGTTAACACAGAGAACTGGCCAGGTGGGTTCGACTAATGAAATACGTACGGGATTCGGCTGGAAATATCCGTGGAGGGTATCTTGCCCGGAAGGTCCGTGGCGGAAGCGCAAGGCTCGCTAGCGGAGCCAGCACCACCCCCGTGACTCGAGTCCTGGCACCTGCAGCGCTGCTGCTCCTCTTCGCTCGGCCACCAAACCCGCGCACCGTTTTGCCCCACGAATGTTTAATCCACCAGGGTAGAAATGTTAGCGGAGATCCGCAAGCGGCACACGAGTATCCAAGCGAAGAAAGGGCGAGATAGCGCGGTCAGAGACGACGATAGCGCTCTCAAGGTGGAAAGCTTCAGGGCTGGAAAGCTCTGCACGAGCGAAGCACGCACCGGCACGTCGACGCAGCTCGAGCGCTCCTCAGCGCTACTCCACGTATTTCCCGTAATCACGACGTGACACTACTCTTTTTCTTCCTCTCAACCACCCCCGTTCAGTCGCTTCTCTCACTATCTCACACAGGCTTGCTTCCTAGCTTCCCTTATCTCTCACTGAGAGAGTTGCCCGCTTCCTTTCCAACAGATCAACGTTCACAACCCTCGCTCTTGCCTGATAGCTCGCTGACAGGGTAGAATACACGCAGAGGCACTCTCTTACTCCTTGGATGACGAGCCTTCTGCTTCCTGGTAATATCCAGTCCAGGTCGGCGGGCAGATGGTGTGTCAGCAATTCGTGGAAAGCCGAAGCCCCGATGCACTCGGTGCCGTATTCCACGCCCGCTCTCGCACCTACGCTGCTGTGCCCGGCAGGGAGCGCGGATATACGGGAGAGGAGAGAGTTTCTTTCTATCGGCCTCGGCGACCTTATTTACTCGCCACCCCCGTCGTGTGCGTAGAGTAGCGCGCACAGCAGCAGTGGCAGCGCAGAGAGATAGAGGGCAGCGACTCGCGCGCGACTCACGAACCTGCCCGAAGCGCGCAGGGGGTGCGCGCAAGGTAGGAAGGAGAGAAGGTACAACCAGCGGGCGTATATGTGAGAGAGCATACACACACACACAGCCACCGGTGACACGTAGCAGACGACGTAGGACGACGGCGCGGCGGTTCGAGAGATCGCCGCTCTCTGAGAGAGCGGTGCACGAGAATCTATCTGCAGACGAGAGCTGAGAGAGCGAGCGCTCGTTTCGAGCTATCGCGGCTGTGGGGCGCGGACCACTAGCTCGACGGGTCCCCCGGATCGTTGGATAAAACTCGGTGCAGCCGTTCCGGTCGGCGTACGAACTCCCTACTCCATCCTCTCTCGGCGTATTCTGCCTCCTACTACTCTGACCCCTCGACCGATGTTTTACCCGAGGCGACCCCCTCCACTCCGCCGCCTCCCGCTTTCCCCGCCACCGTCCTCAGCTGCTCTCTCTTTCAGCTTCCTCTCCTGCTTTCCTTCCCTCGCACTCCTTCCACCCTACTCTCTCTCACTCTCCCGTTAGTCTCGCCCTCCCCATCGCCCTGCACCCGCAACTCACCCTGTCCCCCTTCACTCCCTCCTTCTCTCTTTCTCTATCTCTCTTTCTCTCTGTGCTTTTCGCTCCCCCCACCCACGCTACACGCTCTCTTTCCCCTCGACGGCTGGTTCATGAACCGAGGGAGCGACGCGTCTCGCGTCGACGTCGTCGTCGTCGTCGTCGTCACCCTCCCTCCGCTTCTCGGGGTTGCAGGGTGTGCGCGCGAGTACGAGCGAACGTGAGCGCGAGCGCGAGCGCGCGCGCGCACGCAGCCAAGCCTACGACCCTCTGTGCGACCCGCTCCGCGGCCATGTAGTTCGTGTGTCATTAATGGGTAACGCCGACGTCGTAGGACGTCGGACGATCGCCCGACGATGATAAGGCAGAGGCGCGTCGGGCAAACTCACCCCCCTTCCCGGCTCCCCTACGGCTCGATGGATAGAGCAAGCAACCCTTGTTTTGTCGCATCTCCGCCTTCTTCTGTCTATGCGCAATCGGAATGACTCTCTTTCTCTCTCCAAGTGCGGAATCGGGCTGTTTGCCCGATAAGAATTGGAGGATGCGCCGTTAACGATTTAGTTCCCATCCAGGATACAGGAATAGTAGGAGCTTGATGAAATTCGGATGACTGTTCCGTTGAACATCAGACCAGGTGGATCGGCCTCGCTATCCTCTGATATTGCCGCTTCGGCTACCGGAGAGCGACATCTGTCCGTCGGTTCCACTGATAACGTGACATTTTAGAATGTTAATTTAATGGGCCTTTATCCGAGAGAGAGAAAACCCCGGAGGCCTTCTCGTTGGTTACGGTTGGGGTGCGCTTCACCTCAAGGGGAAAGATATCGCTTGCGTAGGGTGGAAAGCCGTGGTGGACTTTTAGCATTTGAATGATGCCTTCATAGCTAGACTCAGTGATTACGGATGCTGTAAATCTGACGGGATGGCCGATTAATTAAAAAGTTGTCGCTGTTGTGGATCGTCGATTATACTTAGTAGGCATGGAATTCACTCACTCGAGTGGATATAACTTCGCACACTTCTTGCTACTTGGGATTACAGGCTTTTCGGTATTTGGGGTTGCTCTGTTTAGAGTCTTAAAAGAGCATCTGATACAACTTTGATGTGCGCGTTGATTGCTATCTTAACTTCCACTAATTCATAATGGCAGCTGGGAAGGAAGCTTCAACATTTTAATGAAGTTTCGTAAGTAGGACTGGTCTATTTCGTAGCTATTAAATAAGTAACTCGTGCCGCTAAGAATATATCTGCTCACTCCACTTCGTACTATAATTTGGTCAAAAATAAACAATAAAGACTACGTAATGATGGTGAGACGTATCAGAACATAGTCGGTTTACTGAAATATCTCACAAACCGCAAGAAGATTGATCGGCCTGAAACTTTAAATAACATCTATTTACCGCGGAGGTTCGGCTTTGCAGCCGCGGGGAGGTGAATGACACGGAGTTTGCATGGAGTGCGCGTGCATAATGCACTCGAGCTCGGTGACAAACTTGAGGCGTCTTTGGACACTTTCTTGATCAATATCCGGCGCAATGGCAATTTGCACGGAGGTCGGCTCTTTGCCCGCTCGGCTCTTTAAATATTCACCAACCAAGAGAAACATTGTGCTCGCCTGCTGGATCTATCTTGGCCTCGCTTACGGCAAACTTTGGTCGCCTAGTCACAGAACTTTCGGCACTTGTTAATGCACCAATGTAAGTCTACTCTACAAGGCATATCTTATTAACGTCATATCGACTAGTTGACTTTGTAGAAATTGACTGTGGATGCTTATACGCATTATTGAAGGTTTGACTCTTCGAGATATTGTCTTATACTAATGCAATCATTCAGTTAGATCTAATGTCTGCCTAGTCTACCTAAACGGAGCTTATTTTCGAAATCAGTCTCAATCCAGCATGAGTTATTTACGAGTTTACCTCTCAGTTTGCAGTAGTTAAATATTTCAGTGTATCCTGTCTATCTTAAAGAGCACAGTTAAATCTGAATTACTGTTCCCATTGTGCACACCCGTAAGCTAATCACGTATCTACAGTTAATACAACAGAGTATACATGTATTTCGAAGATAAATGTTACACTAGTATCCAGTTATGTAGGTCTCCCATTCGAGCTATACTTGTATATTGTAGCTTCTGTATAGGTAGAGTCGATCACGTCAACTAATTAGGGCTCAGGTTTCCTCGGTTAATTAATTGGACGATTAATGAGCCACTCAATTTTTGCAATCAGTACTTATCTCTATATTTATATTGCATATAAAACAAGCAAACATATATACTTATATAATTCAGAAAATTAATAATACTTCAAGAATATAATTGACTTTCGTCTCATCAAACGCTCTACTCTAAATCTGCTTTAATTTATCGTATGAAGTAATGCACCAAAATGTGGGCTTAATAGCTCATGCTCATCAGAATGTCTCCCAGGAAAAAGCATTGAAAGAAATGATCATCCATTGGGAAATTGATCATAGCCCGCCTCACTTCAATTGAGAATCACCGAGTGCAACTCCCTTCTGAATAACGCGCATTCGGACCTTACTAGGCGGTGATGCGTCACATTAATAACATCCGTGTATCTCAGCCAGCCGAGATGCTTGTCAGGAGTGGATGAAGACGGGATGAGGGCGCGTGATGGACCCCCACCGAACCACTTTACGCCCCACGACGAAGATCGATCTGACTCAATCCAACCGTGTATGTGGGAGTCTGTGTGTCTGTCGCGTTTGGTACGATTACCCGTAGCGATCATCTCGATAAACCGCATCAAGAGACATAGCAGAGAAATACGTTTTTCTACCGAACCCATTTGGAAAGATCTTTCCCCTAAGCTTTAGGGTGTCACACAGCGGAAAACATAGCGGTCGTATCATTTTCAAAGTGTTAATCAGAAAGCTTTCTTTCAAAGTACCGTAGAATAAGTATTGTTGTTCGAATTCATGTATTAGTTTCCTTGAAAGACACTGGAAAATATTTGTTCTATTTTCTATGAATTGCATTTAAATTTTCGGACAAGGTAAATGTAGATACATTTTAGTATTGGTAGTCCTGAAAGGGTTAAATGGTAAAGTGTTTCTACTAAAGAAAATTGTTCCAATAAACGGGGACAAGTATATGATTGCAAGTGACGTTTACAGTAAATTGCAGGGAATATTTCTCGGAAATTGTGAATTTGCGTGTAGGCTTCCCTCGTGTATACCACGGTAGCGTAGTTGCAGTGACAAAGGGACTGTTTGTAATCCTGAATGACTGTCGCATAAAGAGCTTTCCTTGACGAGGCTTTCAGGGCTCGATATGCTTGCATTCTTCCAAGAAGCGCCCTGAAATAAAAGCCTTTCCGCACACACATACATAATTGATGAGCACGTTACTGGCCTGCAAAACTTTATCCGGCTGGAACACTCTATCAGCATATTTGAAACGCACCTCAAACTGCAAATTCGAAAGGAGAGCTACGAATATAGAAGACCGGCTGACTGGTTCGCGGGCTGCAAAGGATGGAAATTACTGTTTGTTCAAACTTCGCAGTGAAAGCGAAAGCCTATCGGAATGAGATTTTTCGCTGGCAATAGTTTGAGCTCCGCCGTTCGAGCTTTCCTTCCAACAACTCGACTTTGGTCCTCGTCACGAATGCAGTGTTGCATTTGGCAGATCGAATTTGATTTACAATTGGAACTCTGGAGGAAGGAGTCAGTGGTTGAATTTCTAGGGTGCTAAATTCCTTATAAATATTGGCGGTATCGTCCTCGGCGCGGACGTGTCCCGAATCCATACCGGAATCAGTAATCGGCGTTGGCAGTTCATCCAAGACCTCTTCGATGGACGGGAGGTCCCACACATATCGAACAGATGTCTTGATCGGCATTTAAATGCAAATAGAGCGTACGCTAGGTGCATTCGGATGAGGAACAGGTGGTAAGTGTATGCTGTAAATAAAGAGGAATGCGTCTGAATGAAGTACGCGTCTCAGAGAATTCTACATCAGAACCTCCATTCTCTCTTAGAAGCTTCTTAACATCCAAGATATTTCACATTCCGTTATATTAATATTCTTAATGATACCTGTCACACTTTTATTATTGAACTATTCAAATTGAAGGAGAATATTGCGAATAATGTATTTATTATCGTAAGGAATTTCTTCTGATCTACTTCGTTCAAGTTAAGGGTTAGTTATAGCGAAGCAGAAACTTCTGCTTTCAGTGGGCGTGCGTGAAAGTTTGCGCGCACGAGCCTTCTGCCCTACTGCGTTATTCTCACTGTTAGTATTATTGACATTCGGGGCACATGCTTGGCCGACGACGTCACGCAGGAAGCAGAAGGCGAGCGGCGGCACAGGAGGCCCGTTTGTGCTCGCTCGTGCACGACGCCACACTCGGTTCCCTCCCTTGTTCCGGGGTACAAACCGGGTCCTGGTTCCTGTCCCTGTGCCAACGTTGGCGACGACGACGCCCCTGGCACACGATGACAGCGTTGTCATCGTCCTAAATTCTGAGCCCACGATTTTTCATACTGACTCTTCGTACAAAAGCAATCATAGTGAAGAGGTTGAATTGAATTGAACCAAGCTGAATTCTTCTTCAAACACACGACAAAAGTTTCGTGCATTGGGAATTATAAAAATGGTCGAAATCATCACGATCTTGCCACGTTGGCGAAACGAGCGCTGGATTGAAATAACAAACCGATTTACCTGATAAAATAAATGCGCCTGGCCCAGGCCCCGGAAAAAACCTGCCTAACCGGAATTCGCTTATGCGTTCCCTAACGATCCTGGAAACGCGGTTTATCTGGCTCGAATTCAATATTTCCTTGCATATTTATTATGCTTCGTTCGGTCGCTTTTACATATTCTAGTTAATACAGGTGTAGGTCTCACGTGTGTGTGCGAGCTTGAACATTTTTGGCTCTGCGAGCGCGCAAACCGCGCTTTAAACTTTAAAAAGTGCTCCGGCGTTGTGCTGTTGTACGTTAACATGAGATAAAAAAAAACAAAAAGCCCACCGGTCGAATAAAATACGATTTCGGTTCTCGGGCTTCTCCGCGAGCACTCGTGTAATCTTCCCGAGCGATTACACTCTGCACCGTTCTGCCGGTGCCGCCGTTAAATTACAGCTGTTATGTTCATGGCACCACGATTACAACGGCGCTCACCGCCGTAATGGCCAATTAGTAGATAACGATATGCTCGTCAGCAAAAGTGAACGCGTACTGCTGCCCGATTGTTTATTCCCCCCGGCTTTTTTGCTACTCCCTTTCTCGCGCGTTCCGATTTAACCGACAGGCCTCTTGGCCTCGCTTTTTCGGGATAAAGCAATTCAGGGAAATATTGTTGGTGGTTAAACGCATGCATTCTGTTGTGTTGATTCTGTCAGAACTGCCCTGAAAATACTGATGGAATAAATAGATATCGATTAGAGTATGGTTTGGAGATCGTAAAAGGATAATGTTCGCTGATAGAAGCTTTGTAATAAGGTTCTTGAAAATCAATCAAAACAATAACGCTAACACGGAGTAATTAAGGGATATCGTGTATGATTTAACATAACCGGGGTCGATTCATGCCATTATTGGGCGCTCACCTTAACACGATTCCAGGTAATTCGTGATTAGCTAATGCAGGATCGGTCTAACCCTGCAATTACAAGACTGGTTGGTCGTCTGCGTTGTAGTCACGCTAGGTCGTCTCTTGATACCTGGAGCCTGTATATTCCGCGTACACACGAGAAGGTCCCTCAAACTCCCGGAGGTTGCCTCGGACCAGAAAATCCTCCCTCACGGCATCTGAATATTGCAACCTCATCCACTTCACGTTCACTCGCTCGCTTAACTTCCTCTGCGACTGTATGCCAATGCCAAGGACTGTTCCCTGCACTTACAGGATCAACTCGATCTTACCTTTTACCCAAAAACTCAATACGAAAAATACTAGTCCCTCAGGAGCTACATTTGTTCGCTGCGAGTTGAATCTCCTGTCAAGAATTGTGCTATGCCACGCAGAGCAATACTTTCCGGGTCTTTACTTTCTGATTTTTCTACACAGCGATGTTAACATACTAGCAGTTTGCCATTTTCGTGTTTTCATCTGACACAAGCGCTGATACAAAGAAGCAGTATAAATCTCGTGAATTTGATCGACATTCCATGAAGCTCAATGAGTACAACACAGGGAATCCTGAAATATATTAAATTCCCTTGGGACATGTATCGAAAACAGAATGCAGCTTAAAAATTGATAAACAATTTCTCTCGCTAAAAACCTAATGGATTCCACAATTTTAAAAGCGTTTATGTATTTATTTAGGTAGCTATACAAAATCTACTAGATCTCCATAAAACTGTTGAGACTGGGTGAAAAGGGGATAAAGTCTGGACCTATCTGCGTCTAATCTCCTGAAGGAATTTCGTTTTCAATAAAGGATCGACGAAGCACTGTTTTATTTCGGCAGCCCTTTATCGCTGCGTGTAAATTTAAAAGCCGGCAGGACGGCCGGCCAGCCAGAGCCGCATTTTCCTGTAGAGCGCTTGTTATTGTTCGATTCCAATCTAAATTGGATCCGCTCGACGAATTTTCGCAATAGCCGCGATATCAATATCGCATCGATATCAACTTTCAGGCAAATTCGTCCGGCGGGAGCCAAGTCGTTTCGGGCGGGCGAGCAGCCGCTCTTCTCGAAAATAATAGGCGGCGACCGCAATCGTTTTCCTCGGTTACTTCAGGAATTAGGAGCCAGAATGTATAGTATACTCCTTCCAATATTCCTGTAGCACATATCTTGTTGCCCTGGACTTTAAGACGCAGTTCTTTCTCGACTTAAACCCCAAAGATGTAATTAGAAAAATAATTACTGCCCAGAGTAAATCTAGAATTTTCATTTACTGTCGAAAATCGATTTATAAGATAGCATTTTAGAATATCTTGAAATATCAGAGTTATCCGAATAATGACTTACTTCTTATTAATAATCCATTACAGTTAGAGTAACTTTCAGCTCACGAAAGTAAAAATAATCTTCCCGTATGAAAGTCAATTAGGTTGGCACTTAACGTGCAACGAACTAAAGTGCCTCGCACTGGCAAGTTCCAGTGAAGCAGCGCATTTATCATTCCGAGTAAGATCGACACCTTAAATCACCGAGTAAGACGTGTCAGGATATCACGCGGGAACGATTTATATCCGGGATCGGATCAGGAGGACAATCACTTTCGTAGGACGAGGTTGTTCTTGCCGAGTAATCGGATTTCAACTCGGCCAACTGGCTGCTGAGTGGCATGCTTTTCATTCGAATATCGAACTCGTGAGTCCTAACGGACTCTACCCAGCTTCTGTATCAGTCGTCCTGGGGGTTTGGCAAGCTTGCGGAAATCCACTGCAGCTGCAGGAGCCCTTTAAGACGCGCACTCAGACCGCCTTAATGAGGTCATGAACCCACACTCTCTCAATCCTAATACTGTTAGCAACCAAGTGAGGATAAATTTTTTATTAGACCTTGTCAAGCACCTGCTAATATTTCCTAGCCGACAGGTTTGTTCCAGAAATTAAAAAGTCATTTTAAAGTATTAGATTTTCATCTGCCATGTCATTCTCATATACTTCCACGCGAGACAATAAACACCTTCTCTGTTCATGAAGACGAGTCTCCTCTCTGTTGCTGGTGGATTTGTTTTAGAGTCTCAATTCACAGAGGAACAGGAAGAGAGAACAGACTTGGCAGCTAGTTCCAGCTAGTTACATCGTTAGTCAATAGCCACAGTGTGAAGTGCGAATTACGAGCTGCAGCAATTCCAGCCAGCTCGTGAAATCTCACCGGAAGTTTTCTAACAAGAAAAGCTACCCAATGGGTGTCCTCCGATCTTAATGAAATCGACCCAAAATGTAGTTCTCGAAAAACCATTTGACACGTATTTTTTCAGCTGCCTAATTTCACTTTAAAGGAATAAAAACTAGGGTTAAAATTCGGATATAAATATGAAAATATCGTATTTTAATTACCAGTTTTTGGATGAATAGATTTGTTTGCTTACGCTATAACGCGTGGATTCTATTCTAAGGTTAAAATTAATCGAATTAAAGGTACATGAGATTTACCATTGGATTTACTGTGCACTGAAGCGCTGCGAAGCGTGCACCTTCATACTTGCGAGCTGCTACTTAAATGGTTAATGCCCCCAATCGTGATTGTCGGCCAACGCGCAGGGTGCATTAAAGATTGTCGGCGGCCGGCGATCAGATTAGAGCGCAAAGCCCATCATCACGGACACCCGGCGACCTCGACCCATTTACTACGCGAGCGTTGTATCTCCCGACGAGGAAAATCACTCGCCGCCGATTAATTCACGATTCCTTGCGGAACTAGTTGCGTAATACCATATAAGAGTAAACTGCCACTATCTAGCGCCGATTACGTTCGTAGCTTTGGTGAAATAGAAGAGCATCGATTGGCATTACTGTAGTAAAGTACTTAGCACTCTAACTATTTATGAGCACTTTGACCATCTCTGGTGTTCACGGCGCAGTTAATACCGCTCGTACTTTAGTATTTACCGACAGTCTAAGCATTAACTTTATGTCTCGCAATATGACTTTATCACGAGCAGTCAGTTCAATGTGCTATTCTCTTAGAAAAGTCGTTGAAGTCAATTACAAACCGATAAGACGACAATCGAAATAGGAATTATTTTTTGAAGAATGCAGAAAATTTATTATGATTTTAATGAATAATAATTTAGGATACTTTGTTTTCAATACTTAAATAATGCCGTGAAAGTAAGTGTAAATTATTGAATAGATCATTTCATAAAAAAAGCGTGTTATTAAGAAGAAAAATAAAGAGCGTAAAATCTCGGGAAAGACTTGCCTGGCAATTAACGTACTAATAATGAAGTAAACTGAAACGGTGCATTTGATACGAGAGTGCGATTCTCTCACAGTTGGTTATAAGCAACCGTTCGGAAATGGAAAGCAATTATCGCGGGAGATTGGATGTGCGATCACTCAAGTGCAATTGTGTGCCCCGGCGAGTCTTCGGGGGGCCGGTCTTGAAATTATTAATCAGGAGACGCGTTTGATCCGTCATAATCTCTCGTATGTCACGGCCGACTGGGATTATTGATTCTCATCTGAAAACGGATTATCTCCGCGTGACAATTATCCAGGGATTCCAGAGCACCCTGTAGAACGCTTTTTCAACGTATTCTTTACACGAAATCCGTTCCATTTTCACTCTCGCATTTACTTTCCGCGTATATTCATTTGTCTACCGTTTTTCGATCGCCAATCAATTGTCCATTAAGGAAGAGTTGTAAAGCAGGTTCCCGCGGACGCAGTTTGTGAGACAATAATAGCCTTTCCGACGCCAACGGAATTGCTGGGCAAACGAACGAGGCGGAACCCATGAATTTACCGAGTTAAATTGCGGAAAACTATACAGCGTGCTTTTTTGCGCGTGCGAAATTTCGAGAGCCTGGAAAATTCATCAACCGGGTGGGTGGAAAATCGGGGAGTGTAGGCTGAATAAATACGCCTTTGAGGTTTATTGAAAACTTTCAGATGAATTCAGAGTGATCACTTGGGAAAGATATGTAATAGTGGACGAAAACACAGATGGCCTGTCTATTGAAACAGTGAATTGCCCGAGAGGGGAAAAAAATTGGATTTGTTTTTAATTTATTTTATTCAAGATCATTTTTATTCTTTTTTAAATTTCATGTGTAAATAGCACACCATTCATTTCCTTAGTTTTGATTTGAAATTCGAAAAATAGCAAACCAAACATCAGTATCGGTCTGTCAACACAACTAACAAAAGCAATTAGTTAGTGGTTACTGTTGATTGCAAGGGATACTAATGGATGCTAGGATTGTGGGGGCAAGCCTACCTCAGACATCAGTGCTGTCTGGGGTTACGAAAGACATGACCCTCTGCGTGCATCCCTTCATCAACGGCCGCGTCAGCCGCTCCAAACGTCTACATTTCCGGCAGACGTAGGCTCGCATTCAATTAAGAAAAGTGACATGCTGAGATAGGTAGTCACTAACTAATTGATTTTCTAATTATACGTCGACGTTGTTGGCGAATGATCTATCACACATCAACTATCGGCAGAGAATCAACGTTATTGTAACGAGCATTAATATACATTAATCGTCATTGAAATCGCGAGAATAGTCCCTTGAAACAATACGAGCTTTGCTCGGAGGAAATACGGCAATTCGCCTTGTTATTCGGCAAACACTATTTAGCTGAAAATTGGAACACGAAATAATCGGTGCACACCCAACACCATTCAAGGCTTTTCGAAGGGCCGTGTGTGCTCGAGCAGATACGTTTTTGAGATACACAACGTACACGCTCCCACGCTGTACGAGCATTGCCACGTAAATTGTTTTCCGATAATCTATATCTATTATTTACTACTGCGAAAGTTGTCCATTACCGAAGGTTATGGAATTAGAGCGAGCGGCACGGTTGATTTATGAGCGGGACTGCTTAATTTATGTATCGGCTGAATTTTCGACTGGCGGGCTGATATTATTGCCCATTATATACGTGACAATAGAAAAAGTTTAATGGGGGTATTAACAGTTTCGCTAAGTGCTAAAGTATGCCAAAAGTTAATAATACTCAAAGAAATTAATTCCAATTACAATAAACTGATATTCATCAAGATTGCTATGACAGTTTCAAATTTTCCAGCACACCAATCAACTTTTCACATGTTACACAACATCCAGAAGCAATTCCGTTCACTCCACGAACTAACAATCGTTACTTTTATATGTAACCGAATCTGGCGTAGGTAGAATTGCACAAGCATATCTGTGAAGACCATGAAAAAAAAGATAGCGCTCGTACGGTTTACGGTCTTAACGCGCTCGACCGGTGAGCGCGTCAGGTATTCCATTCATAAGAAAGGTTCAGCTGATGAGTCTGAGAGACACGGTATTTACTGGGTATGAAGAGTGGGGCCGTGTCCCATTCGAAAGGTGTGCTAGCAACACACGGCCTTGCCGTGGAGTTCACTCGCCTCACCACTCTCCTATGTGTATGACCTAACCTATACTCTCTACTCTTATCCGCTTCTCTCTCTCTCTTCCTCTCGTATTATTACCTTCGACTCTTCAACGCCACACTGCATCGCCGTTCTACACAATTGACCCACCGGTTAATTCACCATTAGTACCGAGTAATTGACCGCAGCATAGTTGGTAATTCTATAAATAGTACCGTAAGAAGTATGCGGCAATTAAGAGAATTGTTTGTGGGAAACTTGGCAGCTGTGTATATTTATCTTCTTCGGCATTTCTTTGAATTCGTTTTTAGCACACAGTTCTTACTATGTTTGACATTCATTCGCATCTGGAATTAAGTAGATATTTTTGTCACTCTTATTTGTGTTTTGGTTGGAAAAACATTTAATGCGAGTAAAGAATAATGGTTGGAATGAGTTGGAATACTTTGTCGACCAAGCGGAAAAGAAATAATGTCGGAAAACATTGGTTGGAAGTAAATCGTAAGTTATAAAGTGATGAGAATTAGAATTGCTGCGATTGACTTACGTAGAAAAGGTTTATTATACACAGTCTAATTACAAGTGTAAAGAGTAGTATATATAATATATATAATATATAAAAGGAAGAGAAAGAGGTACATACATATACACAGAAAGTTCGAACTAAGAGAAGTCCCGGCAACTACGAGGTTCTCTTAATTCATACACGCAGTCTATCGACGGTAATTAGCATGTACAGCGAGTGTTCATTATTTTCAAACTAACTAACTCGGATGTTAATACGGAATCTCGACGTCGACCAATCCGTTCTTCTGTATGTCAGCGGCGGTCTTGTAATGGTGTCTCTCGCAAAATTCACGAATACGCAGACAGGCTTCTTCGATCATATCCTTCGGCACTGTTATTACCAGTCTTATATAAGAAGGATAGTCGAAGCACTGTTACAAGAAAGGATTTTTTATTATTACAGATAATATAAAGGTGAATATTGAGCAGAAAGGCAACTCGTGTATTAAAAAGTACCTGGCCAGGCAAGCAAAACACTGACTCTTCCATTAAGAGCCGCTGCACGAAATCCAGGTCCGAGTGGAACTCGGGAAAGCAGGGTAAGTCTACGTAAACCTGAAATAACAAATTGTTTCGTATAACTTAGATTTTTTATGTCAGATTATCAGGTAACGCATAGTGTTTTCTCTTGTCCTTTGCTTTGTATTATTCTTATTCGGCCTTATTCTCGAGGAAATTTAAACTTAACCTCGTTGATTAATGCTTTGTTTCACTCGTACAAGTGAATTCGTATGGTTTGAGGAGAATAATGGATCTGGTAAATTTGGGTTTCAATTATGGTATACGCGGTTCCCGGAGGAATCCGGCTGCGATTTTTGCAATAGCTGTATTGGAAATCTATAATTCGCTTGAAGGCCAAATTCCTACCATCATGTACATTGCTCCGGCTGGCATGATGGGTTTCAGGCCCGGAATCTTGGAGATATAATTATAGGCGACTTTTGAGTGCATCTGAAAGTAAAGCCAGGCTGGTTGATTATCAGCGGTCCATCGACTGTCATCGCTGACTATTAATGAGACTATCGATCGGGCAACTTACATGTAGCGTGCGTATCACGTCATCGTAAAATCTCTGCGGCGTGTTCCGTAATATCGCTGGCACCGCACCCTGAACGATTGTGTTGCTACCGATGATTCGCTGACTCAAACACTGCAAACCCTTGCGAATCTGCAAGGAAACCGGCACGGTGACAAAAAGCTCCGTGAAACGAACAGAGTAGCATGCGAGATGAATGAAAGTTCTCGCAAAGCGACGTCTGCTCGCTTTGCGCGCACTGCTTTCTTGTGCTTCGTCGCGGCATCCTTTCTTCCACCTTTTTCTAGTCAAAAGAGTTTGTTTTTTGACTGTAACCGCCTGGAATCTGGTGGCGGCTTTTTTTTTTTGTTTCGCTCTTTTTCCTTTGGCAGAGGGCCATAGGAATTAAGAGATGGCATAGCGCAGAAGCACGAACTTTATGAACTCGAAACGCGCCGGATTTAATCGAGATACTCGCGTGCACCGCTTCATTAAGGAAACAATGCCGACCAGAAGCACAGAAGCAATTATTTCCACGTTGTCATCTGCATTGTCTATCGGACATAGAGTCACTGACCTCTTCCTCCAGGACGTTCTGGCGATCGTGAATGATGATCCAACCCATACGCCAGCCAGGCACTAAAAACCTGCGAACAACCGACGGAATAAAACGTGGTTGGATGGGATGCGATAGTTCTGCGACGGTCTTTGCGAGTCTCGAGCCTTCTATGACGTGTCTCGCGCTTATGATCGATACACCAGGCATTGTACCGCAAATAATTCAGCGTGCCGCTTTATATCTATGCTATACTCGCATTCCTATTTGTTGCATTGGATGCTTCCAATCGCAATACACGCGGATCATACACGGGAAATGATTGAAAAATTTCTGCTTCCTGTATGGTTATAAAGAATCGTTTTTTTTTTATTGAATGACTCGCGTTCAGTGAGACAGCAAGTGATGTGTTCAAAATCATTTTAGAAGCTAGAACAGTTTTGTTGTGAAGTCTACAATATTAGAGCATCTAAGTATTCACACTACTTTTTCATTCATTTTGATTCAACATATTTGCTAAGATTTAATCAGGTAGAATACTTCTGTGCTTGCAATAGCTGAGAGTACTCTGCAAGATTATAATGTGTCATCCTACTCCGAAATATGTCAGAGGCGGGAACGAAATAACACGTGCGCGGTGAATGGTGACGATTCGCACTTTGCACGCATGAAAATGCCCAAATTTTGCAGGCAGCACATTATGCCGGCTGTTACGTACCTTTTAGTCAGTCCGCTGCACGACAAAATAGGAACTTCGCTCGAGAGAGATGCTAACGAGTGGAAAGTGCGCCCAGGAAACACCTGTAAAGAGAGACAGTTAACTTATAAAGTTGTCATTAGTGTAATAATATAAGATTATCCATTGTAACTTTTCTCGGTTCCTTTTGCCGCTGAAATCTCATTGATTATCAAAGACTGGACTAACTTTTCGCGAGCTAAAGTCATATTGTGATGCACACATTCCCGGCCGCCGATTATTCCGAGTGGATTATTGGCCAAGCGGAGAATTGATCAAACAGGATTTCCAATCGTTGTATTATTTACAAAGCTGTTGCCCGGTGTTTAACGCCGCTAATCCCTGCCGAGCTACCATCGATTTCTGTTTGGTTAACAGACCTGTCTTCAAACGGATATTCCTAGTTCCTAAGTTTCATAGAATCCATCAATTTAAAAAATTCTAAAATTCCATTGAATACAAAGGAAATTGCGGTCACATAATTGTCCAGGAAATAGAGCAGCAAGTCTCTGAATTATACTTGCAATCGGGATGCGCCTGCCATTAGTTTCAATTGCTCGTGCTCAAAGCGGGAAAAGTGTGGTGCTCGAGATGAGAAATCGTAGTTAATAACGGTGCGAAGTAGCCGGTATTCCATAAATTCGTTGAAGTCCGCTCCCCAAATTTATAACCCCCGCCGATAGACAACGCTAGTAGTAAGAGTGACGCGCCGTGACGCTGCAATCGTATTTTATTCGATTGTTACCACTGCAAGGGTGCGAGGAAGGGGAGAAGGAAAACAATTGGATGGCGATCGCAGTTGACATCGATCGTGGTAAATGTTAAACACGCACGTACGTACCATGTGCTCGTAAATCTCGTCGGCTATAATGGGCACGTAGTAGCGCGCAGCAATGTCGAGAATGTCAAGTATATGATCCCGGCTGAACACAGATCCGCAGGGATTCGAAGGGTTGTTTATAATGATCGCCGCTGTCGACTCGTCGATCTGCGATTCCAGGTCGTCCAAGTCGATCTCCCAGCCCAGCTCCGGCTGCGAACGAAACGATTAATATTAATGGAATACCACCCTTGGCTGCTACCCTCGGAGACTCCTCCACCCCCGCCTCGATTAGCATTCGTTGACAGCTGCGATATAGGATGCATACATCCTCCCACCCACTATCTAGGATTTTCTATCTGCGCTCGAGTCCGATTCGAAAGTGCTCCAGCGCCACGCTATATCAACCAGAATTCCATCTCCACACGGATTTCGAATTTCGTGGGGCGAAATTAAATTTTCCTCCTACAGACTTTTGCCACCGCAACTGGTGTGGTTCGCCTTTCTCTATGGTTATTCGAGATCACGTAAGACCATACTTTTCTTACGTCTCTTTGAACTTGATATAAAGAGATTTTATTTTAAATGGAAGCGTGGTAACGCAGAACCCGTACTTGGGGTTTTCGAGTTAATACTGTAATATGCAAGTTGTTATCTCTCCTATTAAGATGCAGAGTCTTTCGCGCGACGAGTGTACGTGTACATAGTGCATCTGAATATATGGGCTGCCTTGTCGGGGCGAGAAATCAGCGGATTCTAAAGGATTACACGCTCGTGAATGTAGAGTGTAGTCAAGCAGATAACACTGAGTGGTTCAGGCTTACCAGCCGAATCTGAAAATTATAGTAACTCTAGTACAAACGTGCAACATGTGACAAGAACTTGCTGTTGACAACTTGATAAAACCACTCACTGTCTACCAGACATTGTCTCGATTTAAACAAATATTCAAAATAGAGCTACGTACACATGTATATTAATTTCCATTAACTTTGCAATCTTAACTAAGCTCTAATGTTAAAGTGTTATATAAATACAAAAGACGTATGGTATGCTCTTCATTACCATTTTAAATTACAGCGAGCGACGTATAGGTTTCTCCGACATGGCGGAAGCACTAGTAAACGCAAGTTCTTAGAATACCTAATTTAGTTCGAAACATTACCAGTGCTTTTTCTCCAGGAGTTTGTATGTGAGAGTACTTGCTAGTTGATTTGCACGACAGGGGTAGAGCGCGTAGGCTACAAGAGTATAGGTGACGGCTGGTACCGACTAATACACTACAAACAACTTGTTCCACGATAGACAACGAAAGCAGCAGCGGCTTTCGCGGTTTTAATTACTTCTACCGGAGTAAAATAGTTGGCGGCGGCGGCGGCGGCGGCGACGACTCCGCCAGCACCGGGAGACATTAAAAGCTCTCTCTCCCTTTTCTCCCCGCCGTCGACCGTGAAAGTGGCGGGCGACGAGGGGTGGGTTAAAAGAGACCTCATTATTACTTTGGTTTAACATTTCCCCGTCCGGTTTTGCAGACACAATATTTCGCCGTGGCCAAAAGAGACGCGAAATCAGAAGATAAAGGTCGACGAAACTCCATTATAGCTGCGGCAACGCACCGGCCGCAGCAAACCTGTATTTCCAATTTCACGGCCTCTCGAAAGCTTGCGACTTTTTTCATTTGCGCCACCCGCTCAACTTTCACCGCCCGCCCGATTACACCCGCCAGCTTTTCCTTTAACTCCACTGCGGTCTACTGGCAGGTGCGATATTAACTGTACACTCTGTGCTCTTGTGCACTTTATTTCCAAAGGAGTTTCTTGATATTTGCTCTGATTTTCATCGAGAGTGGTTCATTGGGAAATGGTACTTGTCTCTAGGTTACTGTTAAGTTTTATATTACTGTTTTAATATTGTATGGGTAGAAGAACTTTATGTATGGATTCGTATTACTGCTAGTATTTTGCACTAATTCTTCGTATACGTTATAATTAGTAATTATAATTCGTGCTAGGTAGGATTCAGCGAAGAGGGCAAGACAATTTATTGTAAGGTATGAATCTTGTTGGCGGTGCTTCGCCAAGGGGCCAACCGCGGTAACATATAAATTCTCAGCTCGCACGTGTTTATACTTACGCGTAAATCGTAGGACTTTACTGTGATCCCAAGGCCCTCGGCCAGCGTTCGATAGATCGAAAAGCCAGGTCGTGGTATCAGGATGTTTTGGCCCTCTCGTGCTAGAGCCGTGATACAAAGATCGAGGGCGCAGGAACATCCGCTGCAGAGTATTACGTCCTAAGTAAAAGCAAAAAACATGCAAACCTTTCTGTAGCTTCACAGAGTCTTCATGTAATAGTCTTATACATATATTCTTATATAGTCTTATGTATTCCTATAAAATACACAATAGTTCTTCCTACGAAAATGTTGAAGTAAGAACTAGGAAGTCGCGAGTCATAAATCGAAGATTTAATTGCGCGATATAAATCGTTCAACTCGCAAGAAACTACCGGCTGCAATTCTGAGAAAATCCGAGACGTATTTTGCGGGGACTTTTTTCGATTTCTCATTGCATTGCGGGGAATATCAGCACGAGATAATGGCAGATTCATGGGGCGACATACATTACACGCTTTTTCCGCTCGATAGGCGACAGCTGCGGCTGAAAAAAACTCAGTTAGTTTATGAAGTTTTTTTTTTCCACCCGTCCCCGCGCCCTCCAATGAAATCGATTTCGCAAACCCGTCGAACGTGGCAGAGCCCAGTTTTTCTTCTCTTACTTCCGCGAGCAGTGGTTTCACTCTTCCTCGTCTTCCTTTAGATTCTGCGCTACCCTCCTTTTACCTTTCCTTATCTACTTCTACACTTTACCACCCTTTTTTTTATCGACATTTTTTACACCCTCTGCCCGATTCCGGCCTGCAGTTTCACGATGAATTTTCCAGGATACAGGGCATAAAAAAATAATAGAATACTAAACTCGACTTGAAATGCCTTGGAAGCCGCACTAGAAAGGGAGAGGACTCCCTTTAGAAAATTTCCTTCTTCCCCATGCCCAGCAGGAAGACCCAAGTTTTTCGGAAGCCCATGCTGGTGAAAGTTTAAGAAACTTTTACTACATTTAAGCAGGGCGTATTAAAGGGGATGTTCACTTACGATTTTTAATATTTGTTCTAATTTATTCACATATTACGTATAAACTTTTGCATAAAGTAAATGGATTAAGTTTGCCTTCTAATAGGGTAGAATACTAACATCTCTTGTTACCAAAGTGCATCGAATGCAATGAATATTAGTTGATGGTTGAATTGAGGGTTTGGGTGTTAGTGCTTTCCCGTTTCGACCTTAGTTCTAGTGGACCAGCTAGGCCACCGCGTCGGTCGGTCATCCAGGGCAAATGGTTTGCCGAGAAATTCGATTTCCCCAACGAACTTCATCGAGGGCTCGATCACTGGTGGTTTAACGAGATACAGCAACCGCGCGCGTGCGTTTGTGTATGCGAGGGAGGTACGTGTGTGCGTGGAAACAGGCAATAAATACGGGCACAATATACTCTGTCCTCTAGCGAGATATGAGCAAGTACTCCTAGCGAGAGAGGACGTGAATGCTCGGTAACAAACGGGGCATACCGTGGCTAACACGCGTTACCCGCAATTGAGGGCTCAACCACATCGCGTCTGATTTCAGCAAATATTTTCACTATTTCGACCATTCCTGTTTCCGGTTACAATTCGAGTATCTCGAATTGAACGTCAGGTGTTGTGAGTTAGGAGAAAAGGTTAGGTTGACCTGGGAATCATGGAAGGTCTTCGAATCCCATGACGACAGTCTCATCCTTGCGAGTGAGAAAAGCTCCGAATAGACGTCGAGAGACATGTTTCGCGACACGTGGATTCTTACTCCACCCAACTCCCCTGTCTCCCCATCTCTATCTTGCTCACACTCTCCAGCATCCCATTGGCGTTTCAATTTCTCGGATGGATTTATGGCTCGACGGAAATGAAATGCTCCCTCGCGTAACGGTACTCTTTGTGCCGGGAAAACGCTCGCGCGAATCCTTCGCTCTCTTACGCATCCTTTTTCCCGTTAGCGAATTCTCCCCGTTCTATTGAGCTTTTAATTTTACGCTCTCATTTTCGTAGAGCTTTTTTTTTCTTCGCGCACCGGCGACTGGCACTGCTGCCTGGCTTGCTGGCCCAGTTCTGCTAATTCGTGTCACCTGCGCCGCAGCTCATTCTTAGCGCAGCATCGAAGCATCATTGTTAACGTTACAATTGTCGTCCGGGTTAGCTGGGCCACCTGCGAGTGCGTGCGCTTACAACTTGCAGAAGTGCGAGGAAGAGAAAGAGAGAGAGAGTGGGAAAAACTGGAGAAAATAGAGGGTAAGAATAGGCGGATAACAAACGGCAGAGTGAGAGGGAGATTAAGAGATTAATGTAACTGTGACCGCGCTTTAGGAATGAGCGCGAGAAATTAGAAGCGCCGTCGGAAACAGCAGCGGTATTCAAATGTAGCCTGGGCGCCGTAATGCGATATAATTTTGATGTTGCACGGTTATTTTCAAGCCACGGCCGTTAAGGAGCTAACAACCACGAAATATTGCGTTTGTTATTTTATGTATTAGGGCTCTTTCGCTGCTGGTGTAAAAAGCTTTTCTCTCGCGATAAGGGCTTCGTTGAATATTAACGTGGGTTTCAGTACAGCATCAGACTGTGGACCCCTTTGGATTTGACCTCAGTACCAGCTTTTAGAAAAGTGCCGGCTACGAATTGGGTTAAAAGTCGCTCGTGGAAAGGAAGCGGAAAATATGTCACTCGTCCTTTTGACTCTCGAAGTTCTGTCACGCGGGGGAATGTTTGAATTGGCAGCCATTGTAATGAAATCCTCTTGTAAAATAACGATCTACTTTTCCCGTCCTTTTTGTCGTTTGAAATTGAAACTGTCGTTATTACGCTGCGAGTATATTTGCTTTTACTCGATGATAAAGAGAGTTCGATTGTAAAATTGTTTCAATTATTTACTGATACTTGTTCGTCAAGTTACACGAGAGTGTATAGTGTGTTATACACTTTCTAGATTTAGAAAATCACTCTTTTCCAAGTTATTATATATATTTATAGATAGGGTTGGATTATTTCGGTTTAAAATTAAAGTCAGGATGGCTTTAATGAAGTAGTGGACTCACCTTCGGTTCCACTTTGACAAATTCGTTCGAGCTGTACTCAGCAACCGCTGCTCTTGCAGTCTGATAGCCTGAAACAAAGAGAGCGATGAGAAGTATCACTTTGATTAAGGTCCTTCATATTCCATCAATTAAAGCGAGTTATTTCCTTTGAAAAGCTTGAAGACTTGTTTCAACAGTATTCTACCTGTGCTCGGTGCATAACCATTGTACAGTTGGGATGCGACGCTTTCCTGGACAGCTTCGATTGCTTCTTTCGGGGGTTTCAAATTACCAAAGGTTGTTGGATCGCCTAGAGTTAAAAACTTCTTAATTAATTGAAATTCGAACCAGTTTTTATTCCTAAATTGAAATACCGAGGCTATCGTAAAAACGAAGGTTTGATTTCTAAAAATAGAGTTATATGATGAAACAAAGTTTACTTTAAGTTGAAATAATGAAAAAATTCTTTGTTCGAGCCTGTTTATTTCATCCGTATTCTTGTTCCTTTCTTTGTACGCGAATGGCAGCGCAGGGCAATTTATTCTTACGTTTTCTTTCGCGGGAATTGGAGATAAACTGATCTCATGTCACCTGCCCGAATTCCTTCCAGACTGGAAACTTCCAGGAGTCCCTAGCCCGTGAGTGATTTTTCCGGAGAAACGGGACACCTAGCTTACTCAGGTTCGCCATGTTCTCGCACTAAATTGTCACGTCGCCGGCAGTCCTGGAAGAAGTCCAGGCTCTAGTGACAGCGCACGTTCAACTGAGTTTTCCGTATTCTGCTCCTTATGTCCGAAAATTTTTAATTAAGTCGTGCTCGCTAGAACCAACGGTACTCTCTGCCATCGACCGCCCGAGCGAGCACCGAATGATTACGGCTTGGAATTTTAAAACCGGCACAGATATACCTAAAGCGACCGTATAATTATCTGAAAAAGTCTGCTTCTAATTTTGACGTGTTACTGCTTATGAAAGTTTACCCAGTTCATTTTTAAGCCAGAGTTATCATGTTTATAAAAAAGCAAATGTCAGGAAAAAAGTGTTTGCAATCTCTTCATATACGTAACAGTATGACAATAGATTCACATTTCACTATTAATAATGGACAGAGAAATGACATAAAGATGATTCTATTTCCATTATATCTAGAAAACAAAAAAATTCGATTTTTTATATTATATATTTTTGTTCTCTCCGTCAGACAATATCACACTATTTACTTGCATTGCCTGTTGGAATCTAATATTATGAATATCTACTTATAGCATTATTTCCCAACAACAAGCAACCGAAAGCGATCGAAAACGCCATAAAAGTTTGAAAGACCCTTATCTAAAACTAGGTGAGAAGTTCTCGCAGTCGGAAGAAAATTTCTTTTTACAATAGTCCCAGCAGTATCCTACCAGTAGGAGGAAAAGTTACGCGTGCGGGAAGCCAAAGTAAACGACCGGTTTCCACGGCGTAAAGTGACATTCTCCGCGTCGAAATAACGAAAGCTCTTGCAATTTTGTTGGCACTCGCGCTACAAAACTTTGTTCCCTCGGCTGCAGCGCCGTGCAACGAAACGAGGGCGACTCAGTGTAATTGTGTCGTGAATATTAAGTGGGTCAAATCCGAGAGAGCACTCTCTGACACGGGACCAGCGGCCGAGAGAAATCGAAACACCCGGAGAATTTGGACCCTTGCTCTTCCCGAGAAAAGCTGTACACCTTTCTCTTCCCCGTTTCCCTGTGGAGCGACGGCCATCTATTGGTATGATTGAAAAAAGTAATTTGCGGAATGGGAAAACGCTCTCGCGTAGTAGCGACACTCGGTGGAAAGGCGGACAGAAGGTGCTAGTGGAGTGTTCGCGCGAGAAAGTAGAGCTCCGAAGCACGCGATGCCTTTTTTCTGTAATTGGACACACTCTAACACCGCTCGCTTTCGACGAACCGTCGTTGAAACTGGTTGGACTAATTCTATTCAACTTATTGCTCCCTTTGAAAGTAATTAACCCCTTTGCGTTTCAAGGCGTGCCCACGTCTATTGGTTTGGACGTGTATTCCTAATGATTTTCATTAATTATTTTTTTCTCTGATAACAAAATCGAACGGGTGTTTTAATATTTGACTCATTAATATAGTCATGATACAATATGTTAAATAGTGATAGTGATTTTTGATGCCGACCTGAGTGTATTTTTTGAATTACAAAACTATGCTTGAACTGGAAGTGCGAAAGGACATGTCTCACCCAAATAGAAATATTTATCTATAGAGACTATTTTTGATGATAAGAAATTCGTGCAAGCATAGATTTGTATTCGCGATCTAATGTAGGCGAGGATGGTCGCTGGACTCGAGAATGATCCAGAAGGCGTGTATGGCTCAAAGGATGGATCGAAGGATAACGAACTCACCGATGGACAACGCGATCATCGATTTCGCGGGGTTGGGTTCGACCACGATATTCTCCACGATCGACCTGATAGGATTGTGAGTCCTTTTGGCGATGTCTGATGCCCGGACGTTCCATCGCTCACGAAAGCCCGACGTTGACATGTCGACCAATAGCGAAGCCTGGAGTCAGAGGCCCTACAGCTCTGAAAAGTCTTATTCTTGTGTGTGCGGAGGACGGAACTCGGATAGGGTGAACGTTATTTTGGCGCCCAGGGTGCCTCGGATCTGTGGTCCAGGCTGTTCGAAGATCTGCTCGCCCGAAGAGAGAAAGGTGTCGTGAAAGGCAACCGATGATTCTGCTTCAGCTGGTGTTCTGTCACTGATTCGTAGAGCTAGCACGCGTTCCTGATAATCCAAATGTTCCACTGGAGGCTCGAGGACGAACGAACCGGTCGGATTGGTCCGTTCGGTTCCACACCTTCTTTCATAATTAATTTAAACCGATTCCTTACTTACGTAGACACCACAGCCTCCAGCGATCGCGACCGATCTCTCGTTCTCCCTCTCACTCTCGTTCCCAACCATTCCCTTTCTGTTGCACCACATGATCATTCGACGACCTGCTCGCCCGTGATCAGGCATGTTTGTCGACGCCGCTTAGTTTCTAGAATAATATGTTTATTGGTACCGGTTTTTTCTGCTATTTTGCACGGATGCAAGGTGTGACTGTTTTCCAAGTCGTAGCGCGTACCACGTGAACGCGTGCAGGGGTTAAACGCAAATACAACGTTTTGCCTACGTTGTGGCAGATAGTGATACTGGCAATTCGCCGAGTCATCGCATAGGTGATTGAAGCTTCTACTGATACGCGATTTGCTACGAGCTCCATATTACAAAATAGACGCTTATGCCATTTATGAGTTTCTTGTCGTCTTTATAGAATCGCCAAGGTATCCGTGAAATATCTGCCTAATTTTAGTGATGGCGAAATTGGAATATTAAATAGGAATTCTTCAGTTTAGAGAAGTATTACTCTCTCTTATACAAATTAGTTAGATTCGCGGCTCTAACTAGGTCGTACAAGCAAGTACAATTAATTACAATAGTTGATTCATAAAGTAAGTGCTCCTCTTTCGACTTACGGGAGGCGCGAGAGATATGCGAATCTCTTATTTCTCCTTCTCACCAGTAGTGAGCGCACTTCGGAACAAAATTCCCGCGCTTATTAGGTCATCGATCAAACACGAGAGCCTTCTGCCTTCTTCTCTGTGCTGGTGCGCGCTTCTATTATCCCAATTAAAAGCACGCTACGAATTACGAGTGCAATTGGACTCGAGTGCGCGTAGCTAGACGGGGATGATCGGGAAGCAGCTGGGGACGATTTCAGGAAAGCGGAAATCGCAGATGAGTCTCCTCCTCCTCTTCCTCCTCTTCGTGACGAAACGATTCTCTTGTGGCGACACGCGCGCTCGTTTCGAAACGAATCTCCAATGGAATGCCGTGGCTCCGGTTCTCGAATGTTGTCGAACATCGCCTCACAAGCCGAAATGGAATTCTGTGTTTCGCGATGCTATTTTATACGACAGCCGGCACGTGGATCGCCGCGGCTTTGGAGGCTCGTCCCGGCTTGATCTGCGGGATACATTGACCCGTCGATATATGGTCGATGACGCTAATCGATACCTGCAACTTCTTGCTACAGTGCGCATATCGTACCACATAGAACGTCGGAGAAGTGTTGGCATTCCTTATATATGGGATTTGTTCGTTTGTTTTTAGTTAAATTCTGTTTCATTTTTATGCACTATTTTTCGACTTTTAATATGTTATCTTTGTTATCTTCATTCGTGCGATTTGCAGTCTCGGAAGATGCCAATATTTTATATGTATTTGTTATACCGATTTCGTTAAGATTTGTGATCGAATAATAGCAGAGGAATCGAAACAGTTATAAGATTGCGAAAAGAGAAATTGCTTATACTTTTAGGATTCCCCTTTGCCATTTTCGTTAATTCGTAAACTGGAATCGAATGTTGCATGTATTGTGATTTAATAGAAGCTATACGCATTTTTCCAAATAGTCTTAAGAACTGCGTATATCTTGAATGGAAGGTGAACCATTATGGTAATCAAATATAAGACTTCCGGGAAGTTTTCTCCATTTTATCTGATCATTACGGTAAAATGATTGGACTTGTGGATAACTCTATACAATTCCTATAAACCACTAATCTTCAGAGAAGATTTTTTCTACATTGGACAAACGCATATTTCATTTGTAATTAGTTCTGTTCGTCAAATTATAGCTCTCATAACTGATGCATTTGCAATGCAATGAGCCTTTATATGCTTAAACGAGTAAGCGTACGCTAAAGTTCCATTGCGGTCGGAATTCTAGCGTGGCATTAAGGCAGTGAGAGGCTCGTTGTCTGGGAGGCTGAAAAGAAAACATATGCTAATGGGGCAGACCGTCGATATTGACTGGTGATCGATAAATCCCTCGGAAATCCGAGGCAAACATGTGCCACGGCAAAATCTGGCAAGCACCCTCGTTCATCCCATATTCCTGTATTTGCCTTCCGGGTGTGAAGAGCGAGAGGCCGTCTTTGACATGCGAGCAACCCCCATGGAAAGCTTCTGGCAGCTTTTTGGACGTGGCCCTGAAAGTTCCTAATCGATCATACATATAGATATTTTGTGTGCGCTTCAAACTCGACATATTGCTCCCGACAGCGTTTCCAGTAGCCAGACATTTTATCTAGAAACTTTCTTCGACGATAAGTCCTCGCTTCACACTTACATGACTCTAAGTATTGAAAAGCAAGCTCATTGTAATTGTGTTCCTTGAGTGTGTTCGGCTGTATTCCGAATTCGCAGCGGCAAAGTCTGGAACTTTGGCAACACAGAATCCCAAAAACTTCTCAGAATTCCAAGGTAGTTCTCACTTCGAGTGCAAAGGGCTATACTATAATTTTGATGGTTTGTTATTTTAGAAGTGTGATATCTCGCAAAGTGCTTCTATTTCTGTTTCTGTCGGGACAAGTGAGTTTTATTGTCGCAGGTGTGCATGCGGTAATAGGATATGAGTGAAGTCGGTAAAGTGACATCGCGCGGAACTTTCTCGGTAATAGGTTGCACAACGCGCGATTTACCTTGTTACTTTGATGTGACATATATCGACGGCACTGCGGGCGATGTGCCGTTGCAACTTAGCTCGAAAGGCAAATGCGGGGATACCGAAATGCCTGGCGTGCTGTGATTGGCGTTACTCAGCTCTGCAAGCCGCAAGCTCCGACCAAAAATGGATGCCAGACACGTTGCTGTATGCGCGTGGATATCTACGTATAATTTCGAGGAAAATATAATTTCACGAATTCCATCGCTTTCTCGATGCACGATTCGATCCATCAACCGATTTCATTTAACTAGCCACTATTAAAGAAGGAAAAGTACTCAAGTTTCCCTGTCATTTTCAGATCATCTTCTCTCTCCGTTTTCGAACTAAAACTTTTTCCCATCTTTTTCTTCGTACCCCTCCATCCGCCGGAGGTTCGTTCTCGAGGCAAACTTCTATTACTGGCGGTAACACTTCCGGAACTGAGAACTCCTGCCTCGATATACTACTAATTTCTGTTTATCGTAGAAAAATCGCAATGAAGTCGAAATGCAGCAGGCAATGAAAATAAATTGACAAATAAGCAGACGAGAGTAAATCGATTGGGCGTACTGCATTACAGAATGTCGCATTTATTTCTATTCGGGAGTCAGATACATTTTAAAACGGCTTTTAGTTATTTGTGATGCGAGTAGATTCGTGTGAAGTGTAATATTGGTTATTCGAACACGTGTCTCATACTCTTCCCCATCGCAATTTTGTCGTCGCGTGTCAACGAAGCGGAAAACCGTGGAGGGGTTGTTCACCGGCCAATATATATTTCATGCCAGCAATTTATCAATCAATGTTCTTATTTGTGCTGGACATTGCACGGCCTTGTTTCCATTGAGGCTGACAATAGCCCGTGTCTATCGGACGCCTGTAGTAGCAAGGATTGAGTATACATGTATATTCTGGTGACATTCGCTGTCTCCAATTTATTCTGATACTTTGACTCTAACAGTGGTGGAAAGCAATTTCTCCATTTTCTAAACTGACATCTTTCATATGCTAGATAACTACACATTGCCACATTTTTTCATAATTAATCTGATTACGAACATCTATTTTATAACATACAACTTAATATACCTTAATTAGAGAATGATATATAATACGATACAGGCACGAGTGTTGAATTCATACGTTTCGCAATAGTTAATTAAAGCATTTCAACTCGCCTCGAACATTCTCCCGTTCAATACCAAACTCAGAGCGCACCCTGGCTAATTGCGTCCTGAGAAAAATTCGCCTTGTACTTCCGTAGGATCCACTGGCCAGTGCACAATTGTTCTCATGGCGTTCTCGTTTTAATCCCGGCACGCGGGTGCGTCGTGCGTAAACTTTTAATAAAAACAGCATTCGAGTGTGCGGCTGGTTTGAAGTTGGCGTGTATGCGCGCGCCTGGGTTCTCGTTGAAATTCAAGCGAGGCATCGATCGCAATGGGCGAACGCACCAGGCGCGTGTTTCTGCCGCGTGAATTGCGTGCATGCGAAATTTCCCACAAATCACTTGTAGCAATGGCTTCGGTCCGCGCGTCTCCCCTGTCTACTTGGGCGAGAAACCATGCTCCACCTGCCCTCATGTTTTTCACAGTGAAGCGGAACGTGGCACGAGCGCGACCGACGCAAACCGGGCGAATCGAAATGGGGCCTGCACGCTTTTAATCCCGCGCGTAAATTTAGAGTAATGCGCCGCCTCATTGAAGGCCTCTATGAAGTTAGCCACCCATATGTCGATTTTCATTATTTTTTAGTTGTTCCAAGTTGTTCTAAATTTTTCCAAAGTAAGAAGTAAAAAAAAATAAACATGTGCTGGGAAAATAAAAAAAACTTTTTTTGGTTGGCCCTCCATTTTTTGTGGGACAATTAGTGTCGTTCGATAGAGGTTTCGCTAACCACGTAACATTCTTTTACCTTGCCCTGCGATAAAACATTCCCAGATAAATGGATGTACTTACCTACAAATCTTATAAATAGGTATAAATAAACGTCCTGAATAAACCAGCAAATTGAGTATCAAATCAAAGCCTACTGAATTGCACGAATCACTCAACAACACAATCGCTTTATCTATTAAGTAATTAAGAAACAAGTGTGAAGGAGCATCGAGAAATGAATGTAGCGATGAGGGTTTGAAAATAGAATTTTATTAGCTACGTAGCAAAATACCTATTCACTTAAATATTTGGTTTCACACGATTACCAGGCTAAGTTTCGTTTATATTATATTAATATACAATATGTAGATGTGTGCCATATTGGATATGGGCAGTGTCCGTGGTAGTACGATAAAGACTTAAAACTCCATTACGAGATTTAACGTGAGAGAGAGAGAGAGGGGGGGGGGAGGGAGAAGAGAGAAGGGTAGGGGCGGGTGGGGGGGTGGCAGCGGCGGGGGAAAAGAGAGAGAAAGGGACATAAATATATGTATATATTATTTTACATGCTAGAAAATAGTACGCTAGGCACTTGGTTGAATAGTTATATATAAAAATCTTATGGCGAGAAGAAAGGGTAGTGGGGGTGGTGGTGTGGGGGTTGAGAAGGGGTAAGCGTTCGCGAGAGAGGATTGGGATGGCTCTCGTACTATACGGAGTACAAGTGAGGGGGGAGAAGGGGAAGAATGAGGGTTGGCTGGCGAGAGGGATGCATACGAGGAACGAACAGAACACATTTGAAGAATAATGAACACAAGATGTACTAGACTGGCAAGGAGATATTCGTTGGGTATAAGGGTGGAAAATCCGCCGCTCTCTTTATTTCGTCGTCACCGGGGTCCGGACCGTCTCGTCTCTCGGCACTTACTGACGTCGACCTTCCTGAATCTACGTTCCATCACGAGGCGTCCTTATATTCTGTTCGTCGGTATTACACGTTATACGTAGAGTTGGTCGTCGTATAGAGAAAAATGAAGATACGTACGGAAATTAACAGGGAGAGGTGGAGTTGGTTTTGTTGGGGGAAGGGGTGAAGAAGAGAGGGGTGGGAGGGGATGAGAAAGAGAGAGAGAGAGACGCGCGCGCGAATACGGCGCGGCGAGCTTACGTTTACGTGTTCTTTATACAGACTTGGCAGCGACTTATTCGTGACCTGAGGTTACCCGCTTTCAGGGTGTCCTTCTCAGGCTTTTGGAACTGGTGCCTGTCCTCGATCGTCGCCATCCAGAAGCTGAATTGATTCGTGTAGTAGTGGCAGTGTCCTTTGGCGCCGTTGCACTCGATGAACGGTGTCGTGCGGAAGTCCTCCAGGCAGGATCCTGGACTCGACAGGGACTGGCCGCCGCCCTGAGATCCGGCGCCCGTGTGCTGAAAGTATCGGACAGATTTGATTTTACGACTGCTGGACCGCAGGTAACGCGTATAGCGCCATCTCACGATAGAGAAGCTCGCAAGTCGAATGTTAGAATTTCGAGGAGACTTTCCGTCTCAAGAGTCTTGTAAAGCTGGAATCGTTTGAGTTCTTTCTTAATGCCTTCCGAATTGGCTGATACTTAACGCGTGTTTCTACTAGCTGTTTTTGTATCATTAATCGTAACAAGTAGTTGTAAATATTTGTCTGGCATTAATCGGTGCCTATGAATATTTATTTCCTACTTTGTTTATTCCTATGATAATAATACCTTTAGCGTACTGTTGTAAAGTCTCGCATAGACGTTTTAATACGAGAAGCAGACTAGAATGAATGCGAGATGTGTGTAAATGGCGCCGATCGATCGAAAAATCGGGCGCTTCGACGATTTGACGATATATACGTACCATGACGAAGCTGTATCCGATCCAAAGGCCGGACCATCCTGCCGGACATTCTGGAATGCTCAATGATTGACTGTGTACCGCTAGCACGCTCGCCGGAACTTCGCATACCACGCATCTACGGGGAAGAGAAGAGCGAAAAATATTGTATCAGCAGGCGAAGTCCAATGGATTAAGAGCACTGATACAGAAATATCAGTGCTCCATTTCTCGAGCTAACGCTGGATGTTTCCTCTCTTATTTTTATTTCCACTTTTTCCCAGTGCGCTTTTACCTTCCAGTTTCATGATACTCCACAGAGAAATGGAAGGGTGTGGTATGAATAAACGTCGGAGAGAACGAAAATATATGGAAATGTTGAATCTCCACTCGATTTTGCCACCAGGCGAAAACCCGATCGTAGTAATAATAATAGTTCGCAATGAGGGTGGATTCTCGATCGGAAAGTATGTGTGTCTCTACCCCAGTTATACGACGCCCGTGATAATAACGTTTGCTGAACGACGAGCGAGTAAACTGCGCCAGTGAATTATGCATCATTCACGCAGGACCTCATGCTTCTTATGGAGCATACAATGTCAACAACCAGGCACAAACTGTTCCACTTAGCGATTAGCGGTAATTAATAGTCAGTCGATCGTTGTTTGCCGACACGTGTCACACATTAATGCACGAATCGCACCCGATCATTCCCGATGGTTAGGTGAGATTTCGATATGCGAATCGAATGCTCGCATCTCTTCATTCTCCCTTCCCCACTTCCTTTTCTATGCTAGCCGGGAGTATGTTTATTAATGAGATGGCACCGTGGCTTCCGTAAATATCAGGTGATGCTAGAATTCTATACGTGAAAGCCGTCTAAATATCAGCCGCGTAAAAAAATAAAATGGTCGGCCATACGCGAACGCTGACGTCACAGAATCGGGCTTTTATATAATGGTACGATAGACGTAATTAATACTATCGATCCTTACTGCAGACGCAATCATAGCATTTAATAAATATTGATATTTAATGGCTCGTAAATGAGATCATCAGTAAGTTTGCGGCATTGCTTGACATTTAATACTCCTGGAAATTAGCTAGATCACAACAGGGTGTGGGTAGCTCGTGGTAGGGATACTTATTTTGAGTAGGAGTCTAACTAGTGCGAATAAAAGGCCACTGTACCTGGAAATGTATTCTTCTATTGCCGTCTCTTCGACAGGCATCATCGGAATTGGACTATTGGTCGACAGCCAGTAGGAGCGGTCATTGCGGCTGGCATAGTGACAGACGTTGTTGAGGTCGCAGAATAGGAAGGGCATCGTCGAGAACTTTCTTACACACGAGCCGGCGTAACCTGTTTCACAGATAATTTATGGGACGAGTTGAGTTAGAGTCGTAGAAAAAAAACGCCGCGTCGATTTTACAGTCACCAAGTAGCAATCTGTGTTAGAACTAGTAGAATTTCTAATATCCACTTCGAGGAATAGTCATTCCTCTACAAACTAAATTCTACTGATCTTTTATTGGCTCTCGCACTTTTTAAAACTGAGTTCGTTCGTATTTACTGTGAGCTAATTGAAGTGGAATTTTACCTAAATCTTGAGAGTGAGCTCTCTCGTCGCCATCAGTGTACAGTAAACTGTAACCGTCCCAGAGTTTAATGTGTCCAGCGTCACACGTTGGCAGCGATTGGCTTTGACTATGCTTGACTAGCAAGATACCGGTCAAATAATCAGGAGCAGTTTCGCACGGGGCACCAGGTTCTCCTACGCGACCTGGAGTACCAATTGGTCCTTGAAGACCAGGCAGACCAGGTGAACCCGGTGGTCCAGATTGACCTGGTAAACCAGAGGGTCCTGGAGCGCCCATAAATCCTGGTGCACCCTTCACACCATCCAGCCCTGGGAATCCTGGTGGTCCAGGAAGACCCTTTTCTCCTACCGGTCCTGGTTGGCCAGGAGAACCTAAACACATAATTTTTTAGTAATGCTCATGATACTACTAACTCTTTAAGTTACTTATTTGGAATTCAGATATCATTTAAACTATAAGGAATACAATATCTCTAAAAGAAACATATAAAAATATATTTATTCTATGCCTATCCTGTATTTTTCTGAGTCTATTGTTCAATGAAACAAAGCCAGAATGGGATAACCAAACGACAGGTCTTTTTTAAGTACTAAATAGAAAAAGCATTTCCCGAGTAGATGCTGATATGATAGGCGGACAAATGAAACTGCTCGCAATTGGCTGTCAATATTCGATATCCGACTTCACTTGCTTCACAGCACTTAAATCGAATGAAAGCCACACAGGGGCAAGAGGGAATTGCACATACCGGGATATCCGCGATCTCCTTTCGGACCCATCGGCGGCTCAATACAATCGTCACCCCTTTCACCCTTGCCGCCAGGATAACCAACAGATCCCATTAATCCAGGTGCGCCAGGATATCCTCTGTCACCCTTTTCTCCAGATGCACCAGGCGGACCATTTACACCGTCCCACCCTCTCTCACCCTTCTCTCCCGGAATACCATCCAATCCACTAGGTCCTGAAAATTCATATTAGATTTTTTTATTACAATTATCAAATCCTGCCTCTACAGGTTTAATACTTTAGATTTTTTATTTACCTGGAATACCAGCTTCGCCCTTTTGTCCCGGAGCACCGAACAATCCAGGAAGACCTTGATCACCCTTGAAACCTCGTTCTCCGATTACACCTGGTACACCATCCGATCCTGGGACTCCATCACGGCCCGGTGGGCCAGTCGGTCCCATTAAGCCCATATCACCCTTTTCACCTTGAGGTCCAACTGGTCCATATGGCCCAATGTCTCCCTTTGGTCCTGGTAAGCCTGGGAAGCCTGCTTCTCCCTTCTCTCCTGGGCGGCCCGGTATTCCATCTCTGCCATGCTTTCCTAGCAATCCTGGTAATCCTTTTTCACCCTTAACATGTGGTCCAGGGACACCCTGAAGTCCTGGTGGTCCCAAGTCACCTAATATGCGAATAATAATACTCGAATTACGTTAAATTCCAGAAATTGATTTGAATTTAGGCGAAAATGAAATACATTACCTTTAGCTCCTATTGGTCCAGATGGTCCTGGGCTTCCGACTGGGCCTGGTAATCCACGATCTCCTTTCTCACCGTCATAACCAGCAAGACCTTCCAAACCACGATCACCCTTGTCCCCAGGAAGTCCATTTAGACCAGGAATTCCTGGTTCACCCTTTTCACCCTTCACCTTAATAGTAGGACCAGGAGGACCGCGATCACCCTTCTCGCCAGATGCACCAGTAATGCCGGCACGTCCGACAGGACCTTTAATGTAAAAGGAATCATGTGTGACGATTTTCTCGTTGAAACAAAAGAGTCAAATTATTTGTTTTAGTGAAAAAAATTGTTTTTAACATTCTCTTACCAGGGAAACCACGATCTCCCTTAGCACCATCGATACCAGGGCGTCCTGGTTGACCCATGTCGCCATCTAGACCAGGGAAACCAGGTGGTCCAGGAGGTCCAATGTCACCATCTTCCCCAGGTAATCCGTCAATGCCAGGTGTGCCAGGTTCTCCAGTTTGTCCAGACAGTCCCTAGTAATGTACATGTTACGCATTGGCATCGATAAACTTTTAAATAATTTTTCGAAAGGTATTTTGGGAAAATCATTACCATATCTCCCTTCAATCCTGGGAAGCCTCTCACTCCAGTATCACCCTTCAGTCCTTGAAGTCCCGGAAGGCCGTCACGACCTGGCAAACCAGATTCTCCCTTTTGCCCTGGTGTTCCGTCACGGCCTATTCCCGGACGTCCTGCTTCACCTTTCTCTCCGTCAATTCCGTCTCTTCCTTGGGGCCCTGCGGGCCCTCGAATGCCTGGCATTCCAGGTTCACCTTTTTGACCTTTCTCTGATACTTGTCCTGGTTCACCTTTAAGACCCTATAAACAATTCACAGATTTGAAAAAGTCCAGAAATGTTCCACATTCTCCACATATTTCAGGATTGATTACAAATAAATTTTATATTAATTTTAAGTTACACTCACAGGGAAACCTGGTGGTCCTGAGTCACCTTTGAGTCCTTCATATCCGATCATGCCAGGAAGACCGGGATGGCCTGGTGGGCCAGTATCACCCTTCATACCGGAAACACCTGGACGTCCCGGTTTTCCTTCCATTCCTGGTAAACCAGGGAATCCTCCCGCGCCTTTCTCTCCTCGTTCGCCCTTAATTCCAGTAAGACCATCTGATCCAGGTTTTCCTGGCACACCGTGCATTCCTCGTCTTCCCGGGTATCCTTTGGGTCCATCAATACCAGGTTCACCACGATCGCCTTTCACTCCTGGGAATCCTGGAAGACCTGGTCTTCCCGATTCGCCCAGTAAACCTGGCTCGCCTGAATTAAGTAGAATATAGCATTGTTATCTTGAACAACATAGATTTCTCTGGCAGTTTACAAGAAAGATTTGGTTTACTTAAAATCAGAGTTTACTTACCCTTAGTTCCGTCAGCGCCCGGTACTCCTGAAATTCCCGTCGGTCCTGGTGGTCCGATCGGTCCAGTGTCTCCTTTCTCACCCGGAGCGCCAGGCAAACCACTTATTCCCGGTGCACCAATATCACCCTTTTCGCCCATAAATCCTGGCAATCCAGGGAATCCTTCAGGGCCATCTTTTCCTGGAGGTCCAGGAAGACCTTTCTCTCCTTGTTCTCCAGGTGGTCCTCGCAAGCCAGGACTGCCCTTAACAGATATTCCTGGTTCTCCCTTGTCGCCTTTTGGAGCTGGAGCTCCTGGGACTCCTCTTGGTCCTTCTCGTCCTGGTTCTCCAGGGAAACCCATTGGTCCCATGTTGCCCTTCTCACCTCGTGGTCCTGGTAATCCTCGTGGACCTACAGGACCTGGGGCACCAATTGATCCTTGCGGGCCCGGAGGTCCTGCAAAGCCTTGCAATCCTTTTTCTCCTGGCAAGCCGTTGAAACCTGCGAGACCTGGTTCTCCCTTTTGACCAGAAGCACCTCGATCTCCCTTAAATCCTTCCGTCAAATTCAATGGAGGACAGGCACCTATTCGACACAATATAAACAGTCACGTGTGGTATATGAAAAGTGCATTTTGAAGTACATATACATAAAGTACCTTAAATATAATAACTACTCACCAGCCTCTCCCTTTGGCCCATCGAAACCAGGTTCACCCTTTTGACCAGTTAAACCTGAGCGTCCAGGCAAACCAGACTCTCCCTTCAAACTCAAGCCTTTTTCACCCTTGTAGCCAGGTGTACCTGGTCTTCCAGGAATACCCTCTTGTCCTGGGAAACCGCGGTCACCCTATAATTGTATCAATAATTTATATTATTGGGATATAAGTTCAGCATTCACGTTTCTCTTGAATATATCTTACAGGAGTTCCTTTTAGTCCAGGGAAACCTTCTATACCAGCTCGACCTTTCTCGCCTTCGGGACCTTCTGGTCCAGGTGGACCAGGCCTTCCTGTTTCACCACGAATACCTTTTTCTCCTTTTTCCAATTTCAGCATATTATCCGGGATTCTTGCTGGTGCTCCAGGTTCTCCCTGAGGACCTGGTGCTCCAGGAGTGCCGTCTCGTCCCTTCGCAATCACGAAAAACCCATATAGTGTATATTCTACAATTTAATTTCTAATATTTTATAATAAATATATTTACGGGTGGTCCAGGTTGGCCAATTTGGCCTGGTAGACCATCAGTCCCAGATTCTCCTGGAAAACCGCGTTCCCCAGGAGGTCCACGTGGTCCAGAAAGCCCTGGTGAACCATCTGTTCCACGATCTCCTTTTGCACCTCTCTGACCCGGAAGAGCATCGATACAACGTCCGCCAATATCTCCTTTTTCTCCTTGGGATCCAGGTTGACCAGGAATTCCGTCTCTGCCAGGCACACCAGACTCTCCTGGAAGACCTGGAGCTCCTGGTGAACCTGGTATGCCATCCAAAGAGTCTCCAGGATGTCCTCTTAGTCCAATATATCCTCGTTCACCCTTTTGACCTTTTTCACCGTCATAACCAGGCAGTCCATCCATTCCTTTTGGACCCTATTCAGATTTTGAATCAATATCGCATTAAAACTTAACAATTTATCTCCAGCTAGATATTAAAATTATTATTACCATTATAGAGAATCCTTTTTCTCCTGGAGGACCTCTTGGTCCAGCTGGTCCTGGAGGTCCCGAAAAGCCAGGTCGTCCAACTTCGCCAGGAAAGCCTGTTAAGCCAGGCTCACCCTTTCCACCTTTCTCTCCTGGTAAACCTTCAGGTCCTGGTATTCCTGGCAGTCCTGGGCCTCCCGTCAAACCAATTGGACCTCTTGGTCCTGGATCTCCCGGATATCCGTCGGTACCACGGGGCCCAGACGGGCCAGGGAAACCACGTGGTCCTTGAGGTCCTGGTGGGCCAGGGGTACCTTTGCCACCCTAAATAAGCCGAAGAATTATATTTCAAAGTTTGAATTGGAAAACTTCGTGTATAACATCATGTCTGATCTGAAAAACTCGGAAACTTACGCCTGGTGGACCAGGAGGACCGCGCAAACCAGGTACACCCAAGGGCCCATCACGTCCAGGCTCGCCTTTTAATCCAGGTCTGCCAGGCAGACCATCCAAGCCGTCATAACCACGATCACCTTTGCGTCCAGGTGGTCCAGGAGGTCCAGAAAAGCCATCTCTACCCTGAATTTTCAACAATTCCAGTATTAGCAAAATTTATTTGTTAAAGTGGCATTTAAGAAACACTTATTCTCATTAATTACCCGAATACCAGGAGCGCCAGGTAAGCCTTTCTCTCCCTTTCCGCCTGATCCACCGGGAAGACCATGATCACCCATTGGACCTGGTTCACCTTTAAATCCATCGTGTCCCAAGTCACCCTATAACACGCGATAATTACACATTTTATTAAAACAGAGTCTTAATTTACATGTTTGTCAGTAATTGTAACTGTGTAAACACCTTGTCTCCCTTATCGCCCTTTTCTCCTGGTGGACCAACGGATTCAGATGTTCCTTCGAACGGTTCTTTCATTGGAGGACTACATACTCCTTGTTCTCCCTTAAGACCTTTGTCACCCTTCGCACCTTCGAATCCTAGACCTACATTTCCTTTCTGTCCTTTCAGACCTGGAGCACCTGGTTGGCCCTGCAAGTTCATACAGTTTGAAATTAAATTCTGGATGTGCAAAAGGTTTGTTTTAAGCGTTATCTAGTGGTCTATTTACTTACATAAGGACCACGTTCACCTTTGGTTCCTGTATATCCACGATCTCCCTGTGGACCAGGAGGTCCGGCAGGACCTCTAACACCATCGATTCCCGGCTCTCCCTTTTGTCCTACTGGGAACATTCCAGCATACGCAGGTAAACCTTTGTCACCCTTGGGACCAGGAGCACCACGGAAACCACGGGGACCAGGTTCTCCATCACGACCATCAACACCGGGGGCGCCCTATCGGGTTTTTAAAGTAGTGAAATCGATTTCTTCCTACAATTTCAAATTTATGCATAGTATAGATAGAACATACATCAGTTCCATTACAACCATCGCGTCCTGGAAGACCTGCAGCACCCGGTGGACCTTGAACACCAGGAACACCGTTGATACCAGGGAAACCGGGCATACCCATTTTACCCTAAACCAAGAAATGACCAATTTAATTGATTTTATTTTCATGAACTGTTAGATGTGTTTTTATAGATGTTCTATGTACCCTGTCACCCTTGGGTCCTCGTGGTCCTTGTGGTCCAGGATCACCCTTCTCTCCTTTTGAGCCGAGAAGACCTTCCGTTCCCGGGAAACCCCTTTGCCCTTTGGGCCCTTGTGGTCCCATTATGCCAGGTGGTCCCTATAATTAGAACATATTCATGCACTTCAACATCCATGAATTATAATCTACTACTTAATTTTAATAGCAAAAATAAACACTTACTCTCGAACCTTTCTCTGCGAAGCATTTCGGTATGCAATTCGCTGATCCTTTGCAATCGCTTTTAACTACCGAGTAGCTACTCGGGTAATTTTCCGAGCCCCCGGCTGCTCCATATCCAACGTTTCTGTTTGCTGTGGAATCAGAAGATCCCCGACTATAAGGATCTACGTGACCATATGCACCCCCTCGATTTGCATATGGATCACTATGGGTATCACCGGATCCACGCCCGCCATAAGTATCTTCAGTTCCCCTTGATTCTCCGTAAGGGTAACCGGAACTTGGGTTGTATGGATCAGAAGTACCGTCTCCGTGTCTCCGATCGGAAGGACCGTAGCCGTAGGAACCGCGATCAGAAGCACCGCCCCCTGAAAATCCCATGAATTCTTTGATTCTTAATTGTTACTGTTGTATTTCAATGTAGTGGCCAAATGATTATTGAATAGTTAATAATAGCGATAGAATATATGAATTTCTATTAATTGCGAGTGTTTGAAATGTGGAAACGTGTGATTTAATTACCACTATAGCCATCATCATATCCTTCGCCGGAACCATCTACGTGCCCTGTCCCAGATCGGTAGTTGTAGCTTCCGGTATTCGTATTACCACCACTGTCGTGGTACTTATTATAGCTATCATGTTCGTAAGGATCTCGTCCTCCTTGCTCTTGATTGTAAGGATCCGAGCTATGACGATCTCTTGCTGCGAAGAAATAGTTGAATAAAACTTTTGAACACATCACACATAACTCCAAATTTATAGACTGAAGGGAAAACAATGGTTTTCGATTTTAAAATTGAATAGAAAGGATTTTTGTTTTTACTGAAAAGTTTGCTAGTTGCTAGAAAGCTATTGGGGAAAAATGAAAGGCATGCTAATACTGACCAACAATTGTTTTTAAACTCGATTGTGACTGGTGGAAAAACTGGGAATTGCCGGAGGCTAATATAAATGAAAAATATCGGTTACCTTCGTTATCTCTAATCAGCGTTCGCCATCTCGGCGAAATATTGGAATCGTCATCGGCGCTCTTTGGCTTTCCAATATCACCTCTGCCAAGCGGTACTACGGGTGGAGGATTGCCCGACCATGTGTAATTATATTCCTAAAATCGGAAAGTTGACCTTAAAACTTCTATTTCCATCCATCTCTTGGCAAATAGAAATCGCGTGCCGTAATAACTCTTTGCAAAGTGCGTTGAACCGCTTTGTCTCTAGCTTGGCTAAATAAACCTAACTTCGTTAAATAGACCGAACCCAGACCTAGTCAAATATTTTTCGAGATGTAATGGAGTTGTATATACAACAGATAAATATCTGTATACAAGAGATTTAAGATTTCCGTAAACTCATTCACTGGGGAACATGTGGCTTTTCCAGTGGGGGATTTCTATATATCCAGTGAACGGTAGTCAAGCGCTTCAGTTGTATCGACGGAGGCTGCGGGCCCAGAACACTTCACGAATAGAACCTCTTTAGTAGATCGTAAATTCTAAAACTGACGAAGCCTGACACACTCTTTCGTGAAACGAACTTAAATAACTTATAATTTGAAGAGCTCTTTATATTTAAGTTTTACCTAAATTAGTTGCGCGAAAGTATATCAATTTAATGTGAGTATACTGCTAAATATAATAAATTAACATATGCAACAGATGCATCAGCGGGTTCCGAGAAAGTCATTGTCTTGTCCCCGTTTTCACGTTTTATCCTTTTTACGTTTCGGGATGGCACGCACTGACAGGAAACCCCGGGGAGATAACACGACCATTATCATCTTGAAATGACATGCCACTCTTCATTTCCCTACGATTATCTTTTCGAAGCCTTCGAAAGCACATTACTGCTGAATGGGATGCTTCCGTAATCCTTTAAAAAGTTTAAGCGTTATGGACGGTCATCGAACTAATTGGATTGCAATTCGAAAAGAGCATCGGACACGCTAAATGATAATTTTCCAATCGAGAGAAATGCTAATTGATTTTTTCGTCGGATATTGCAGTCGTTAACTTTCACCCTGCTACCGTTGAATTGTGCCCATCCATTCCTTGCCGAGTACCCCCGAGGGAAGAGAAAGTGATTACAATTATCCAGGTCGATAATTCGTCTGATATAAATCGCCGGCAGCCGTTCAATGCAACAGCTTAATTGAATCCTGTAATGAATTTTCAGATAACACTTTGTACCGCCGCGCGCGTTCATTATCTTATTCTCATTCAGGGAATAATCTCCGGTGGGTGTTAATTAATCGTAAGTAAATGCTTTATGAGCATCGTCCACGCTATCACCGAGCATAAATCGAAGATCGATGGCAAGGGTCAATCAATTTTGTGCTTTTTACTGGAACACTAAAATTACGCATTCTGTTTGTCACTTTTAGGATTAACGAACGCGCTTGCATAATATAGTTCTAATGATACTGATGAAACTCGATCCCGGCATTCATTATCAAGGAATTCTCCGTGCTTTGGGGTTGCCGTGCTTTCGGGGGAGGGTGAAATCATTGCGGACAATTTGTATTGCTAATGCGGGCCATTTGTGGGATTAGCGGCACTTTCTCGCATTTACCAAGCTGAGAGGAAGAAGCTGCGACGATCCACGCACGGCGGCGTCGCGGCAATTTCGCTTAACGAAGCTAACCCAATTTTCTTGTTTCAGATAGGGGATATCTTTTCGTGACGGTTCAAGAATTGTCCCTTTTATCGCCTATCTCGGCCGCTGCCTTCGTGAATCTACGATTACGCAATGCCCAACTGCGATGTGATCAACGCTACTGCTTCATGACCTTCTTGTTATACTTCTTCTGCTCCTCGCTCTGCCCTGCTCAGCCGTCTTCTACTTGACTTCTGCCTGCTTTATTTTCTCGTAAGTACTTCGGAGTACACACTTCCTCATACCCACTTGAAGGGACCAATTGACATCGAAATACTATCAAATGAATCGCGGTGATCCAACATGAATGAGAATTGAATCCTTGACTCCACTGAGTCGATTTGTGTTTGCGAAACTCTTGAGTATCGTTAATAGATATCACTTTCGATTAGTGAACAATGCATTAAAGTATGAAGTTCCTTAAAACTTTCTGAATACCCATTGGTCTTGATTAGCATCACAAAGAGAGATCCAATGTGTATACGGAATTATATTTAGGGACGAAACTCTCCTACTCCTACTGTTTTTTTTTCGTGTCCCGCCACCATGTAGGAGCTAACAAGTACGTGGGTTCGTAGTACGACGGCAACAGCACGCTAATTCGTTAGAGGACAATTTTTGTAATCTCGCCCGCAGTCGCACGCTCTCTCATGGGCGGCCGCCGGAAGAAACGCGTAGTTTAATCATGAAGCCCCTCATAATTGCGCGATCTGCGTGTACCCTTAACGAGACTGCGCGTCGTCCTCTGATTTTATTCGACTACTAAGCGGACCCAATATCCTCTGCGTGTACGTTAACTTTTTGCCAATTCCCAGCATCTAATGATCATACAATTGTCAACGCTCTTGTCTCTCACAGCAATAAGAACAAACTTTATAACGAGGAGAATTTTTTTCCATTCCAAAAAGACAATAAAATTAAAAACAGTGATGCCTCGGAGGAATGACAATTGGCCTTTGCGAATTAGCGTCTGTCCCGGATCCCTCATAACTGTGTCAGATTCAAAGTTAAGATCACGTCAGCCTTATTAAGCGCGACGCACTTGGCCGCCACGTAAGTTGAACGCGACAGACTTATCAAACCCAAACAAAGTATAAGGTATTGTTTTGCAATATAAAGTCTGATATAAACTAAGGCAAAAGTAAGACACTTGATTGAGTTGCAATTATTCTCAAAGAGCAAATGAAGCAAGTGTGCGTGGCCCGATACACACACACGCGAGTGAATACGTGGCGTAATAAAATTACGGAGAGTGTGGTTACGTGGATCGTAGGCGGACTGGTCGCTAACAGACGACTGCCCTATTTCAGATTTAACACCTTTCCGTTGTTCGCGGTCGTGAGACGAATCGTGTCGAAGTCGCTTATCAAAGAAGGACTCGACGGCCCAATATGTCAGTGGCACTTTCCAGAATCTGGGGGCCTCAAAAATAGAGCGGCGAGATAAGCCAGGCTAACATGTGACTCGTCGACTGATCCGACTACAGAACTCGGCTGTTTCCCCTAATTATTTCGGATCTCTTTCTTAATGGCTATTATGTTACACATCTATGTTAAGACATCTACGTGTGTTGCTCATCTGAATTCAAACGCTTTGGTTTAATAGTTCTCTTTGTATATGTTAATTATTGCATCCATTTGTCATGAATAGACGGTGGAGGTTTATCGAAAATAAAAAAATACTCGCGTCCTCAATGATAAACTATATGCAATGCACATATCAGTGAACTTCCCGTTACGTTATCTACACGTGAAAAATGAAGCAGATTCGCCTGAACTTCTGAACAGAAATTCGATATAACTAAATGAAAATTTATATTCGACTAAACATGTACAGATTACTCGTAACGTAGGTTTGAGACCTTGAATACTTCTATTTTTTATTACCGAAAAAGGGAATCTCCTTAAAGACACAAACCGCTTTTAGCAGTAAAGTGTGCATCGGAATTCGCAGGAAGCTTGAAACTAGATCTGTTCCGCCGATAAATGAAGGGCAGCTTGGAAAAAGAGTTGGTTGCAAAGAGGATGGCTGTGAGTAGTACATTGTAAACGATACACTCTAATCTCGAGAAGACACCGACGTTGCATACGATATCCGCATTATCGCGATATACATACATACATTTTGCCGGGGAAGCTCCTCTCTCCGGGACATTGCTCATCGTATGCAGTTGTGTGTTCATTTAATTCCTCTTCAGGAACATTCAATTCACGAACGACAGTAGCTTTAAAAGTGAAACCGTTCGGCCGCAATTTCGGAGCAGAGCTTCGGAGTCCGTCGTAAACATTCGAGTGCTATTGCATTGCCGCTTGAGTGTCAAGAGGGCTCGTGGGTATTCGAAGGTCTTTTCATAGAGTGCCGAAGCGCGCAAGTGCCGATGCGAGTGCTCATTTGCGTCGGCACAGAGGGCCGTGGGTGCACGTGCAGATGCGCACTCCCGTTGATTACTGACATGAGATCGAACGATCGACCGAACGATCAACTGATCGATTCTTCGTTGTGCGCCCTCATAACTACTGTGTATTCTTTTCCCGTCAAACCTCCACTTGTAAATTTGTCTCGTTCGAATTGAACTATCGAAGAAGTGAGTTCGAAACAATGCTAGACGTATGACCGAGTTTAAAAGTAGGCAGCGGATAATTGGGGCGAGCACAAAGCATGCAAATGAGGTGGTTCAATTAATGTTAGGCACGCCGGCGACTGGAATGAAGTCACCCTTGACTCTCGCATTTCAATAATTGAGGGCTAATTGCTCATTTAGCGAGCACGACAGCGATACGTTCAAACGCACTTTGCCTATATAGATCGAGCCAGCGGCCAATAAGAGTGATTTACATCTACATACCCCACTAACAATCCCGGCCAGGAAGATTGCGGATGCGACGAATCTGGAAGAAAACGAGATCCGGCTGGTCATATTACGAGAAAAAAGCACCCGTGCCGCTGTCGAGCAGTCGTAACTGCTCCACTGGCTGAAGATAAGCGGGAAGCAGAAGCGTGCATGTGGAGATCTGTTGCTTCAGCAGTGGCGATCTCTCGCAGGAAACGGAACTGGACGGTGGAAAAAAAATCTCGGAGATGCGGAGTGAATTCCGCGCGTCCCGGAATATCACGGCTGCACCGAGGCCGGAAGCGAACGTCCCGGGAAGAGTATTTGTCAATGAAATCTATGCATCACCCGTTATTATTCACACTGATAAAAAGAACAAGTCGATACGTCGCGTATCTTACACGCACGATAAATTCAAACCACATCCACGACTGTCGTAGTTAATATTAAAGTCTGAGAAAAGTCAAAAAAGGAGGTCAAAATGAAAAAGAAAATACTGTGATCCGAGAATATCGACAGACAGAATTAGTACGATCGCGGAAGGAAAATGTTCCTTTTCGTCCTTGACGTTCCCTCACTATCCTTGGAAAGTATTCCGGGGGTTGAAAGTACCCCCTCTGAGTGGAGCGAGGGAAAGTCTGTCGGAGCAGGTAGTCGCGTGGAGCGCACGAGGTGCGGGTGTTGCCGAGAAGGGATTAGGGTACACGAGCCAGGTGTGACAGTGGGAAAGATAGAGGAAAGGAAGGAAGGTTAACGAAAGAACGAACTAGTCAGGATATGCAGTAACCACAGAATTATGACAGGAGCGAGAAGAGGAAACGGAAGGAGTACGACGAGTAGACAGTATAGAAGGAATCGCGTGGAAACTGAAAAGACGTGTCGCGCACACCGAAGATGATGGTATCGAATAAGAAGAAGATAAAGAAGAATAGGAAAGTGAAGCAACAGTAGGGAAGATTAATCGAAAGACTCACCGCAATCCCAACCGGGTCATTTCGACCTCCCTATTCCACGATGGGTCTAGGGAGCCGAGAAGCACAGGCTAACACGAGCACCGTACGGACAGGCAGTCACAAAATAGCGCGCGGGACCCGGCACCAAGTAGACGTGGTGTGTGGACCGTCCCATCCAGGGAGGGCTCTGAATGAAGCTCGGGTGGAGGGAAGAAAAGTGGAGGCGGCTGTCGAGCCACGCCAGCTAGAATTCCTCCGCCGAAAGGATCGGGAAGAGAGAGCCTTCTCTTCTCGATCCCGTCGTCGCCGGTCTGCTCTCACTCTCCTTCCCTCTTTCTTCGTCCTCCCTCTCTATCGATAGTCTTTCTCTCCCTCTCCCTCGATCGGCGTGTGTGCCTGTGAGTGTGGGTTTCGTTCGCCAGCCTCCCCCGCCAGCTAGCTGGGTCCCGTGGGCCGCAGGAATCGCGCTCTTCTGCTCGTCGGTTCGCCAACTGCGCGCGACCGGGAGATACCAGCTCGTGTCAGGGCGCGAGGGAGCACCAGCACACAGCCAGAGAGACGATCCGTAGTCGACGGGGTGGGAGGGCAGAAAGACGAGAACGTCCAGGCTCCGCCAGGAAGAAGAAGAAGAAGAAGAAGAAGAAGTGGAGGAAGAGGAGGAGGTGGAGGAGGTAGGGAGAAGGAGGAAGAGTGTGGAACTGGTGGAGGAGGGCCCGCGCGCCGGGGATGGAGGAAGAAAGTGGCGTAGGAGAGTAGGACCGTCAGCCGGCAACTGGAGAAGAAGAAGAGGAGCACCGAGGCCGACGACGGCGACGACGAAGAAGACGAGGAAGGCGAAGTAGGAGAGGAGAGTGTACTGCTTGTGCTGCTGGTGCTGGTGGCCTGCTGGGACCAGGTCGAGCGCAGCTTGCTTGCGCGTTCCAGGAGGACTGTTGCGCGCCCGGCACTCGGACACTTTGGTCCGCCGCGAGTCTCGGGCGAGTAAGCGAGCAAACGAGCGAACGAACGAGCGAGGAGCTCCGGCTGGCCCCAGCGTAGGAAGAGAGAAGGACCGCATCGAGTCGAGTGGCGGCGGAGGGGTTCCGCGTGAACCAGCCACCACCAGCAGCGTCTCGTCGCCATCGAGGGAGCAGGGGACATCAGGGTACCACCGCCAGCGGTGGTACCGGAACACCGTCACGCGTAAGGATACAGCCTCTCTGCCAGCGGCGAGAGGAGCTAGAGAGGGAGAGAGAGAGAAAGAGAGAAGCAGACACGAGGAGTGCTCGCCTCCTCCACCGCGTTCGGCTCTACCAACCCGGTCTGCCAGCGGTTTCTCTCTCTCTGAGTGCAGCCGTTCCGAGCGATCAGGAGGACGGGCCAACACGACGGCCCGTCTGTCTGGCCCTTCGACACGCGCTCCGTCGAGAGGCTAGCCGACGTGCTGGCGCACGGGTATACCAAGCGCGCCACGACATCGAGACACGAGAGAGCAAGTAGCGGCGCGCTCTTCGCCCAGGATTCACCGCAGGACCATCGAACAGCATCCCAAGGATCGCAGAGTGAGATCGAACGAGCAGGCGTCGTCCCCGCAGGATCAAGGTGCCAGGCGCACCTTGTCAGGAAAGGGAGCAGGTAAACCGATCGGGAGCGAGAGCGGGATCTAGACACCGTGCGAGGGAGAGAGAAGCGGGGGGTGGAGGAGGAGGACGTCAAGCACAATGCGGCCCAGGGCCGCGGTAACATCGGCCACCGACACCGTCGTGGGCCACCATGGCCCCGGTGTCTTCGGGATCCCGCTCGTCCTAAGAGTCGCCGGCGTCCTTGCCCTACTGCTCGCCGTCACGTGGATACCGGTCGCCCAGGCTGAGGTGAGTAGTCCTTGAAATATCGCGCTCCCTCGTGCTCTCCTGCTGCCTGCCTGCCTCCCTGCCTGCCTGCCTGCCTGCCTGCCTGCTGCCCCCCTGTCTTTTGCTTCGCGTTTGCCATTCCATGCGTTTCATCCTCCTACCTCGCCCATCGCCCATCCTTTCGGCCTCACCCCATAACGATATGGGGTTAATGCAGAAACCTACCACCTCGTCGCTTACTCCCGTGCTACCGTTACCCCACATACGTGCGCGCCTACTCCCCCGATCGCATGACGAGGAGGAAGCTGGTGTGAGGTCAGAGAAGAAGAAGGAGGAGGAAGCGAATGTCCTTGGAGATGATTTCGCGAAGAGAACATTTACTCATCATTTAGCTGGCGCGCAACTCCTCCTCACACGACATTCCCAGTTCCGTTTCCGGCCCCGTGCCCGGAAGGAGATAGATAGTCTGATGCTTCGAGCTTTTGCGGTTAGAAGCTCTTACTCGATGATAGATCGAGACCTAGAAAGTCGATGATTGGGCGGTCGCCGGATGTGGGCATGCTTTATGAACGTAGGTGAGGACAATTTACCGAGAACGCGTAATGTCGCGAACATCTGGAACACCGGCGGTGACTGTTGCTGCCTCTTACGATACACCGTGCAGACGCTAATTCGTAGATCGTGCTTGCACGACATGCGTGGGAATGCGATATATATGGAGACTTAGTATTCTTGTACTGTGGAAGCCCCCCTGTAGATAGACACGTTCGTAGACCACCAACGTGTTCGTTAGGAATGCTCTAGAATCAAGCGCGCTTGCCCTTTGCACTCTAAGAGGTCTACAAACCTAGTTCGACTTTTATCACAATTGATATTGATATTGAAATTTATTTATATTATTATATTTTCTATATAATATCTGAATAATTGAATTCATAATTTAATAACATATGAAAGGGTTCAATTGATTCATCACACCTAAGATGTTGGCGTATGGTTTTAAGAATAGACGAAGTTGATTGTTGATAATGCAAATAGTTAATTATAACGAGCGGGAATTTCTAAATTATTTAATCGGACGTTCAACAAGCGTTTCAAGAAGAATAAGCGGCATAGGCTCCGCAGGAATCTATTCGAACTTCAATGTCGAGCTAGAATTAACCGGCCGTACAACCCGACGACTTTAATTCTCATCGCTCGGCCCCGCGCGCGGAGATTGCAGTTACATTTCAATTGAGCCATCCCAATTATCGAGCTCGCCGTGACACGAATGCAGAGTCTCCCCGTGAAAACATTCGAACAACTACGGCAGGGTTATGTATTCGACATTCCAATTCGTTGTAGAAGCTTGCTAGTTCATAGTTTCGTGAGGATGCAAGAAGAAGATAGAATTCCATTGAGCAGAGTGCAAAGAGTGGACTCATTGATAGAGCCGCGTAAGAAGCTCTGCAGATCATCTGACTCGAACCAAGCTACTGCATGCGTGAAATATGGGTCATACTATCTACATCTAGCTTCTCCAATCAACTCTTGAACCTTTACTGAAAATTAACTCTCACTAACACAAACCTTTCATCGCTAAAGCTAAAAGTAAATTTCTTCTATTTATCTCATTTATAAAACATAGCCGACTGAAAGCATGATGCTCGTAAGAACATTTTCAAGATTTAGTCTTTGTATGAATTGCAGAAATCTAGGGATTTTGATTTTATATTTGGACTACAATTATTGGGCACAACGAATATGTACTGCTCTTTACCAAAAAGTGTCTCTTCCAGCTCCAGTTTATCTCGCAAATAAAGTTTTTAGGGGCATAAAAACTCAATTATAAAGCAAAGCACGTAGGTGTAACTTCGCGAGACAACGCGCTGTATTTTAATCTCGTGAAAGCGAATTTGACATAATCAGGAGAAAAAATAGACATTGCAGCACTTCGCATGCGAAGAGAGTAGTGTGTACAATTGTACACACCCGTAGACGCTGACTGCACAAACCATCTCGTGCGCCACAAGTCACTCTCACATAATATGCGACTCGTGCGTGATGTCACGAACCGTTAAAGGCGTTTATCTCGGAAGTGCGGCTAATGAATAATTTATCGCGGCGAATTTGCCTGCGCGACAATTACACGAGAGTAGTTTGCACACGTGATTAGCAAATGATTTTCACGTCGCCCTCAATGAGTCTCCAATTACCATTATTTGCAGAAGAGTAATAGAAATTTTAATGAAGACTAATAGAAAATTATAGAAATTTAATATAGAATATACAAGTCTGTAGAAATAGGAGAAAAATTCTTCTAGCTTTGAGTTTGAGGGATTTCGCCTCCAGGGACATAAAAGAGGAATCTGTCATCTTAAACTGGACCACAGTACAGTACCATTCCAGCTAGTAGCCCTGCGTGAGGGATGGGTCTAAGGGTCCCGTAAGGTTACACACCGTTTTCTCGGGTTTCGACCGCCGACCAGGCACCGTCACGCACTATTATCCTCGGACTCATTCACAATCGTGAGAAATCGCCGGAGAAACGGACCGGCTCACCGGTCACTACGGCGATTCATTGAAAAAGTTGCGCTGCTGACCACAATAAATTTTCGTATACGCGATTCAAGCTGAGCCAGGGGCGAATTCCTGCTATGGCACAGTTTGTGCCAACCAAAGAGACAAACTGTCCCTTGACAGAATAGCTCGGAACAGTGAATGGGTCTAAACTGTGCGAAAGACGCCTTCTCCAATTCGTGCTACCTGCTAGAAACGAAAAGACACCGGTTCCATCCAGAAAATATCTAACTATATTTCTCAAAGAAATAGGAAAGACGAATGACACCTGTGGCAAGCGTTCGCACACATATGACAGGTTTCGCCGCCGGCTAAAGTTCGATTTACACATGTGCGTAACGAGCTAATAATGTTGTATCCGCTGTTTCATGATTTCCCGTCAGTCACTGTACTCCGAACGCACACAGCTAACTTCTGAAATAGTAGAACGCTATTGGTTGTTCAATAATACTTACAGAAAATCTAGGAATCGGGCAGATGTTAGAGTGAGACATAAGCAGGCATGTGTAAATGGAGCTTAAGGGTGCCAAACGAAAGGAGTGTCGGCAGAAAGGCATAAAATTATCCGAGCAAGTCTGGTTCTCGCAGTTAGCTTGCATCCCAGACACGCGATACGACGCTGACTTAAACATACGTATACGTGGGTCGTTATTACAGAATTATGCGAGAAGCTGATCAGTCAGTCGGTCATCGCAGCCTTATACGCGCTACACATCGACACTGAGTACTTCATTAAACCTCCCTCGATCGTCTAATTCAATTGCGACTATTTTAGAATTATATCACACGATGTCGGAGACCTACTCTTCTTTGCTCGAGTTATACATACGATGATCTTACATATTCACATGAAAATGGAAAGTCTAGTATGGATGGAAGGCGTCTGGCTCTTTAAGATGATCTACATCAAACACTCTTATCAGTGAATTATCTGGTTTACTTAAACAAATGACTTCCTCGAGTTGCGACAATTTCTTAATGAAACAGTCTTTTCATCGTTCACGAGTGAATAATTCTATTTACAGGAAAGGAATGCCAGTACTCGTATTGCTCATCTCATTTCTACTTTCAATGAATGCGTGCAATTTGCATGATTTGATCACTGAGCTATTTATTACTCGGATCACTGGAATTCATAGCTCTGTAGGCCGAGGCGCTTAAATGTTAGATCGATCTTCGGTAGAGTATGACAGATGCATTCGGGGTCAGTGCTAAAATCAATTGATGATTTCAATCCTTTTTAACCGAATTTTTTTAAAGCTATGACAAACATAAAATAAAATACACTATAAATAAAGCTCAAATATAAAGCAATTTAATTCCAAAGCGACAGAGCGTTATGGAAGTTTAGTGCATGCGAGTTTCAGCCGATCCGTAGGAAGAGTGGGTTTCATTTCTGATAACGATAAACTTTTCCTGTTGTCAGCGCGGTGCGACAATCGCACTGCGATGATGCACGCGCCTCGTCAGCATCCCAGTGAATGAAGTAAGCCTTTATTCAAAGGGTTCTCTTCACAAACACATCATTCAATATAGTTATCTCCAAGTACATTTCCCCGAAATTGAGTGGATCAGCTCGTTGACATAGGAACTTCCGGTGTTTTAAGAAGTCAATTCACAAGCCGATATAATTAGCGCGCTATTAGGTGGGAGGGAATCGGGCTCTAGTCGCTCGCTGGTATAATTACCTAGAAGCTAATCTTTATTATTATAGCTTCTAGCGCTTCCCTCGTCCGACAGGTTATCGCCCTGAAGCCTCCCTCTTGGGTGCGGTGATTTATTTCGGCGCTAGATTACGGAAATTAAGTTGTGTTGCGAAACAAAAGTTCCCGTGTTATATGTGTTTTGTGCTTCCACGCGGCGAGGATCGTCTTCCGTTAAAGAGCAGGGTGGTAATAAATCAAGTCCAGCGCGTGTCAAATTTTTAGCTGGCAAGATCGACTCATAGAGTATTACGATTAGCCGCGTAGTACATTACAGGGCACGCGTCTGAAATTTCCATGTGTCCGGTGACCCACGTGTCACGTGTATCCTTCCGTGAAATATATTTCGCATGCACGTCCTCGTCCGTGTGGGTCCATTTGCATAATCGGCACACTTCCTGAATTGTGTCTCTTACCTGAATTTCACATCGCTAAATACGTAAGCTTGTCCCACCCACGAGGTTGGGCCGGAAGTCGAGTAAAAATAGGGAAGAAGTATCCTGCGATGCTTTGCCACTGGCTCGCACTATGTACATGTGTTCACCGCCGGCACGACTTTCACTGCACCGCAAGCCTGGCGGGTTATGCACGTGAGACATGGATTAAATTTAGAACGCGTTCTGCCAGCCTCCCTGCTAATGGGCAGGTTGCAAATCATTGGTTTTGCAGGTGCAGCGTTTGTATTTAATGTCGCTTTATCACTCCGCGCGGAATATTAACCGAGTGACGCAGATCTGTGGCATGTATGTTCAGTAGATTGGAAATTTAAACCCCCTTGCTTCCAAATTGTTCGTAATTCCAAATCGACAATTTTTCATTTGAAATTGTAAACAGCCCTTAATCAGTGGGATCAGCTATATAATATCAAATGGCTGGACTCATAAAATGTTACGAGCACCGTCGGTTACGAGAAAACACGTGACATCATGCTTTAAATCTACTTCTCACCGTAAACATGTCATTGACCGGTATTAACCCTTTTCCCGGTTTGCGTCGGTGGATTCAGTGATGTTGGCACGCGGAAAAGTCGGTGAATCGTATAGTTGAAGGTCTCGGATTCCTTCATTAAAGGGAAGGGGGAACTCTAGCGGTCGTCAAAGTGCGTTCTTTCGATGCGAATGCGATCTGAATGGGGTGGTGAGTCAAGCAGAGGTCAATGACGATCAATTCCACGTGTAAGATCAGCAATTTCCGCACTGGTGTCACCAGCGAAGTTACGCGCTCCGTACACGTGACTGGAAAATGTAAGTGGAAATTAGAGTTCTCTTAATACTCTCGATTGAGAATGATTTCGACGAGTGTGAAAGAACTGTCACTGATCAGGAGTTACCGCGACAAAGCAGCAATTAGCATAGGCTCGTCATCACTTGCTCACGTGTCAGTTATTTAGGTAGGAAGAGCACCTCTCATTGACATCACGGGCCTGACATCATTTGTTACGAGCGCGAGTGTGGTCATGGTCGATCGGTTAACAGAAAAATTACTGCCGCACGGGAATATTTGAGGACGACGCATTCCCAGCTAGTCGAGCACGAGTGTGTGTGTGTGTGCATGCATATATATATATATATCTTGCTATACGAGAATAGACTATTACAAAGGGACCAGTTAAATTCATATTCTTTTTATTAAATCTAAAATAGTAAGCGTCGATTTTTTATACATGCAAAGGTAAATTAACTCCAATATCGAATTCTCTCATTAAATTCAGCGATTGCTTATTAATTATATAATGAAATCAAACCCTGTGTACGTTTAGCTGTTTATTCAAAATGCCACTGATGCCTAATGAGGCTCGACCACACAATTCTAATATCGCCTGGCGCCTCGATAATCGTGTGGTGACAATGTACTATTAATTCAGTACACTTCCGAGTATTATTATTGGTCGATTGTTATTTTATCGCGAGTAACAAGAGCATTGTGAGCGCCGGACATATTATTAACGGAGCTTACACTGTAAGTGGAATTAGAGATTGTCTTGGCGGCTATTGATGTCGTGCGCCGTTATTAGTTTTATCGGGGCCGAAGGCTACGAGCGCGCGTTCCCGCGCGTGACATCAGACTTTGAAATAATTTCATTGCAAGTGCAGTCCTAGTAGCTTTAACTTCGTTTCTTTTGTAACTTAATTGCGAAGTGACCGAGGTCGCAGCCGCCGGCCAATAAACACCCTCAGGGATTACGTAATATCTCGGAAAATACGTAGTACGATGGATTGCGATCGCCATATCTATTACAAGCATCAGCATATTAAATATAGTAATTGTTTGTCGTAATTACTTCAGTTACTATTCATTATATTTTGCATATCGCAGAGAATTAGTATACGCTAGTATTTGTAAGAGCAGTCTAGATTTACATATAAGTTCAACTGAATTTTCTTTAAATGCCAAACGACTACAATGACTGCCGCTCTTTGTTAACATTATGAAACAAAATTCAACTATAAACACTCTACACATAATTAACAACCAAGTGAATTTTGCATTCTACAGAATTTCCTAAGGAAACAACAACAATTAAGCTTGCAACGTATCCGTGCATGACAAGTATTATAACTAGAAACTACTCTTAACTTTCTAGTTCGAGCGTTCCGAAACACCAGGTCTCCCAAAATCAATAAGTTCCCATCATCCTTCCCGGAACACTATTTCCGAAAACTACTGCGGCCCTCATAAACCGGCAGCAGTAGCGGCGTGTAGTGAAACACGAAACGTCATAAACCGGGGTTGGCAACCCCCTGCGTTCATGAGTGGCATGCATTTGGTGCGCTCATAATGCGGCTACTCAAAAAGCTAGAAGTGGTCCAAAGTGATCGGATCTCAGCTTAGTCAAGTGGCGGGTTTTACGATCCTCTTTTGAGTTAGAATTCCTCCCTGGCTGGACCGCGAGTGGGGGAGACTGTTGGAGTGACATCAGCCGCGGAGAGTTATTTATGACGAAAGTGAATGAAACAGTTCAGTGGCGTTACAATCGTTGATAATAGAGAGGAACATCGTCGGTGGGGCGGGCAATGGAAAAAGAGAAGTAGACAGCCGGTGTAAGAGGAAGGGGGCGGAGGGGAAAACGAGGGAGAACGAAGATGAGAGTTATAGGAGGGGTTGCACATGGAGGATGAACGCTCGCTCTGTTTATGGGTGTACCGATAACCCTGTGCGTTCCGCTCGTGAGGGCGCGGGTAGTTGCCGCTCCCTCTTCTCTCTTCTTCTTCCCTCTCTCTCTTTCTCTCCGATACTGTCCTCTCATCTTCTTCAAGCTCATGGCCTCCGGTTTCTCGGCACTCGGCTGGAAAAAACTCCGAAATTAATGAACCGTGCAGAGTTTATCTCGCCGAGAGCTGCCGTGGCTGCTCCTGGACGCGTTGACGCTCGTGGCTCGATAGCCACGAGCAACAGCAATGGTCAGCTTTCAGGGAAATTGTCGATAGCGCCTGAAATCATTGCGTTAATGACACTGGCGCCCGCTGAGTCCACGCGTTGACGGTGTCAACGCTATTCTGATCCTCGAGGTATGGACTCCTCTCGTAAACGTTTCACTCGTTACAGACAATTGTGTTAGTTAGGGTAATAGGTTGAATGATTGGGCAGATCGACCTTGGCTCGAGACGCAGGATTAGACGAGGAAAATATTTCGCGAATAGAATAGAACTGATAGTCTTGGCGTAGTAATAAAGTTATTTAATTGTTTAAATCAGTAAGACTGTAATTTGGAGAGATAATGAAGTCTATCTTATAGTATTCACATAAGAAAATGGTTTTTGATCGACCTATGGGCATCTAACTTGACCGTAAAGTATTATCGGCACTTATCGATGAGCTTATAGATATTTTCAAAATAACGTTATAAGGTCGTATTACAGAAGACGCATAACGGCTGTTCAGATAAATTTTATTAATTGTAAATGATCTCCCCGTTTCCTGGAAAACATCTTGCGCAACTTCCGCCATCGAGGCTGTTCTCGTTTATCGGCTGGTATAACAATTTTGTAAAAACACATGATTCGAGCTTGCGGGTAGATCGCGAGTAATCAGAAATTTCTGATGATAGCATATTCTATCTGCAGATATCAGTTATGGAAGATACCATTTATCACTAAAAAAGAATCTTCGAGTCATCGGATTTACGGTCACTTACAAAGTGTAACTTCATTCGAAGTATTCTAAATCGATAATGCATTTCATTGAATAAAGTATAAGTTTTTTTTGGAAATGAGAGGTTTAATTCGTGTGATAGAAGATCGTGAGAAATTAGTGATTTATGTCAGGCGGAAGATGCGACATTTCGATTGTTCAAAGCGGGCGGGTGATATATGTGCCACATTTAAGGGTGGACGCAATATCTCTCTTACGAAACGTGTAACCTCGATACACGCTATCGGAGAGCGGCAGTGGAGAGTTCAAGGGGTTAGCGTCGACGTGTGTGACGTTCTCGTAGGACTGTGCTCCGAATTCCCGGTGCGAGCGTAAATTCACCATCTCATTCGACGACTCAATGTCCGACATAATTAAATGGCCGTTCCTCCTGGAGCCTGGGTGGAGTAACGCAAAATTAATCCCTATAATCTTGCTACCTGGCGCATGGCATTAAAGTCTCAACGTCCGCCTATACTTCTGCCCGCTTATTTCCCAGTCGTGTCGCTCGGGAAATTTCGAAAGAGCGGATTTCAAGCCCTTTTAGCCGAAACGCTTTTAGTATCTCTTTCAAAGTTGTCTGGTAATCTTGGAAACTTAACATTTCCGCGTTCATAAATCGTGCGGATCCACTTAATTCTTTCGAGCGTGCTCGACGGGTTCGTCATCGTGGGAAGTGATTTGAAAAACATAGTGTGACAAGCTTGGAATCGTCACCGTTCGTCTTCGTGAGTGTGCGCTGTCTGTCGAAGAGGGAAAGGTCCTCGAGTAGGCGAGTAGAATTAATTTCGTGACAAAGGGACACGTATACGTTTTCCCTCCCACTGCCGCGACAGATCGATTTCGATCCCAAAAATAGGGCGGTACGCGTGTTCGCGGCGCATATCCGTTTCTATTTCGGAATCCGTGTGTATCCAGTCACTATGCACTGGCAGCACGATCTCTCCCGCAGATATTTTTTCCTCCTCACGTGGTATCAATAAATTAAACCTGGAGAAAAGCACGACAGGATTATATATCTCCGGTGCTCTTTTCATTTTTACCCGAGCCCTCGAAAGGACACAATGCAATAATGTCATGAGTTTTTTGTGAATCATACTTTATTGTTCACCGTGTGGTGACCTGACTCCTGGTAATGATTTATTTAGTCTCACGCCAGGAACAAGTATTAAAAGAAGATATTCACACTCGGAACTCTCAGAATTTTACAATTACAATAACAATTACAATTTATTCTCGATGATTTACCGATCAGAAATATATAAAGCTGAAATTCTTCTTAGTACCTATGGATTAAGTTACAAGGGCTTCAATTGCCACTGTGTTTATTTATCACGGAATACAATTCAGTCGCTGCTATCTATTACGAATCATATATCTACGCTTCCTCGTAATAATCGCACTTGATTCTCGGCACCAGTACAGTTGGCAGTGTACGCGAAAGCCCAAAGATACCCCGAAGCAATTTCTTAATGCTTGTATGCACTCGATCATCTTTATCGGATGCGTTCATATCCGGTATGCCGAGTGCGTCCACGGCTGATTGGAGCAGCCAGACGATCGCGCACATCTGCTGGGACAAGCAGGCGGTGCATAAACAATTGAATGCAATGGAAACAGTGTTGCTAGAGCCGCACGCATACGACCCAGCTAAACTTGACATACGACCTCTGCCTTAGAAACGCATCCGTCTGATTAGAATTGGATCAAACTACTCGGGGTTACTTATGAGTTCAATGTTATCTACTTAATCATTCGCATCCACCGAATGCCTTTTTCATTGTGTTTCTTGGAAATCTATTCTGGGAAACGCACTTCCTTCTCTGAAGTAATTAAACTGTTTCGCAAAGTGTTGTCAGAAATGTAGAAAAATCTTAAGTAGGAATTAGAATTAATGACGACTTCGTCAGATCTATCATTTTTCTGGCAGCTGGTTTGAGTGTTGACGTAATGGACAGGCAAGCACGAATTTCCATTCGATGGAGATCGTGCCTGATCAATCTCGCTCGGGTGAAGAACGAAATCGATGGTTAGGTAGTTCGCGTACGGTCGTTTATGGGGTTCAGCACTTGTGCCGGTGGCTCAGACGCATTATTACGAGCATAAACCGAGGCGAGCCTATAAGTAGGTGTGCCAGCTTGCTCCGATCCATTAGGTGGCAACTCAATCGGTTTTGCAACGTCGCTCTGCTCTTACTAAATCTATATTACATTATTACTCCCCATTTTAGAACGATTAACCAATGATTAAGGGAAAAATCCTCGTTAATCGTGATTTCGATCATAATCAAAGAGCTCTCACTCATATCTTAATTACGAAATCACTCAACGAAACTAGAATAGAAACTGCGACAACCTTTTTAACCTACGAAGTGAAATACTGGAATAAATATGGCGCGCACTAGATCTTCTCGCTCGTTTAATGAACTTTAATAACTGGCTAACTGCATATCTCGAAAGAATAACCGTAGTCTACCGCAGACTTTCTTCCCGTGCAATGCCCTTCGGCCAAGAAGCATCGCTCTTGGCCCGAGGTGACAGAAAAATGAAACGAAAAGAAGTAATACCGGTCCGCAAGAATAAACGAAGAAAGAAGTCACAGGCTGAACGTGGTCCACCAGAATCATTTGCTGAAGAAAAAGAGTGCCACTCTTCGAATACTTAAAGTAGAATCGTCCCCATAAAGACTGTTCAGACTTACGTAACAATATTGTATGTTTTTAATGAACTATAAATAATTCATACGAATCTTTTACATATTATAGAGGAAATGCTAACGACGATTATTTACTACCGGTTCGAAAGTAGTATAATTTATTAATTGAATTCACTGAATTGCATATGTCAACCCTTTCAACTTATTCGTCAAATGTCCGGCGAGGCATAGATTCGGTTCTCTGCGTCTAACTACGTCGGTTAGAGCATAATTCTACTCGGCTGGGCTCATCCGGCTGGGTAGAGGACGATGTTTAATATTACTGCACATTATGCAGATTCCGGAGACCCTGCATGTCCCTCGTCCCCCGCACCTTCCTCGGTCACGGTCTCCGGTGAGCGGCCTTCAGTCTTTTTAGTCTCGAAAGCTCGTCGCTAATCTCTCCGCGTTAGATACCTTTACCGAACTTCTCCTATTAATTCTGCTTTTGACCAATCACCCAATAATTTTTCGCTAAAAAAAATGTCGAACCTTTGAAGTAACCATTGAAGGAAAAAAGTAACTTTGATTAACCCAGAAGTAAGTCGACGGGATCGCAAGCATGTAAGGGCGGCACGAATTAAATGGAAAGATGCCGGCGAGTACACTGCTTTTGGAAAAAATATGCAAATGACAAGTTGCGGGGTTAATTTGGACGATGTCCGCCGTGAAAGTTCGGCAATTTCAGGAGCGCCTTGATACCGGTCCCATCGCGAATTGGACCGGTTGGGTGCAATCTCGACAGGGAATCGGTTGCATAAAGGAAGAGCGACGGCCCTACCGATCCTGTCGCCTTGACTTATAATAATTTTTCATCCCACCACTCCCTAAAGAAAGAGCACGCACGATTTAAGATGTCAGGCTGCATTACACAACATGCTCGCGACGTTCAGTAACGTCTCGCGATAATAATATAATTGATGGCTGCTTCAACTCCCTGATAATACTCTTCCATATATTAAATTCTCGCATTTATTAAACTTATTAAATACCAATAACAGTAATACAAATTCAACAGAGTTCCGATTTCCACTTTCTAAAATCCGTATGAATTGCTAACAAAAATATCACACGAGTTTCTCTATCTCCAATTTAATTACCATAGACGAATGAATTTTCCTGAGAGTGTTGGCGAAGCTTCAATTAAACGAGTCAAACAAGCCGCAACACTCGAAGGAAAGCACGCGCTGGTCGACAGTGCTTCCGTTGTAACGAGATACAAATCGACGTGGAATAGCAGGTCTCGTGTGATTACGGGGTGTGCATTGCCGACAGAGGCAAGTACGTTCCCGCCAGTGTAAGGGAGACAGAGCGAGTCCATTGTCGTTATCGTAATAGTGGCAAGTACATACTGCGGCCAGGCAAGGCGACACATCGCTTTTCACTGCGAGGCCGAGCTGCGACGAATCGGACATCGCCTCGCACGTACCCGAACAATTTCCGACAAACGGCTTTATCGTCGCATGCACGTACCCTCGAATATACCTTGCTTACGGTATTCCGGCTATGCTTTTCGCACCGTTTGCTGCCTTCCTTCCAATGTGTGAATGTCTCTGTGAATCCCTTGGGAGTGATTCGCTTACGCGAAAACTTTTTTTCTCGACAAAGGCTGAATTACATTTGCGACCGCAGGTGAAATTCGATCACTCGTGTCAATTTGTCATGATTGAAACGCCGTGTCAAGCTTGTAGGGGAAATTTGCTATTACTGGAATTTTAGAGTTATTCGCTTTTTTTGCATAATTCTATTTATTGGTAATTGATACCTTGTGATACATTGCTTCAAAACAGTCTTGTCTGTAGATTATTGGAAAAGATAAATATTTTATTCATATTTATTCTGTTGCTATCAAACGAAGTTAAAATGCCTCGTTAAGAAAGTTCCCAAGAAAGTAAAGAACTAGTTTGCGGTTTCCAGCTAATTATAAAATTAAATGTAAAATCAATTTCTTTCTTTAAACGTCCTTTCCAATATCTTTGTGAATAAAAGCTTCTCTGAGACGAGAACGAAGTAGCATTAAAACAGAATCCTTTATTAGCGCAAAGTATTTGGATCTCGAGTTCATTTAAGCAATCATCCAAAATTGTATGAGGAATATTTAACAGCCTTTTGATTGTCGATCGTTCCCATTGTTCTACCGACGCAGTATATCGGGTTAACGTCCAGCATCGTAATCGTGTTTGCGAGAAGAAAGCGACACTTAAGTGGAGCAGTGCATTAAACGCGCTCGCTCTTGGCGCGTTAAAACCCCGGTGATCAGAGAGCTGGTCGATCGTTCAGTTGAAAATTCGGATTACCTCTAGTTCCCGTTTTACTGTGGCGGCTAATACCGCGTCGAATAGCGACACACACATCCACATCCACATAGATGGGTCCAGACTCAGGATAAAATCGGTACAGGGTGGGGTAACATCGTGCTACTGTAAATATTTGCCGCCGCAGCTCTTGTAAACTCCTGGCATTCGGGGAAAACGTGTGGCACATGTTTCCAAGTTGGTCTTCGGTGCTCGGTTTAAAAAGGGCGACTTCAAAAACGAGCCGAGCCGCCGAGGTAATCGACCTAGTGTATACTATCGCTTCCACCCGGTCATAGTTAGGCACTGGTAGTTACTTCGTTCCGTAGCCGCACCCATTCCTCTTTCAAGACCGCTCACTTTGATCTTGATTCCTTCTCTAGTATTTGTCAGAAAGATTTTCCACGCCACGGAAGTAAAGAAATACATTATTCAATAGCTTGATATTCTTAAAGTTAATGATAAAGAGAAATCTTAGACTAGATTCTTAAAGTATCAACATTACTGTTTCTTCTGTTGAATTTCGCAATACTAGGCATAAATTCTCATAGCCCTTGACTGATCAAGATATTACATATCCCTTCATCAAAGCGAACCGTACTCACAACAGAGTAATTATGTAATGACAGCTTGCACGCTACACGTTTGAACAGTGATTCCTCTGATGCAGATACATATTCATAACGCATACATTTGTCGACAAGGACGGTCTCCTTAGCTTAAGTGGTGCGCGCTTCGTTGCAGATTAGCAGTCATTGCGCGTAAGATCGTACCCTGTCATCTCGTTTAGCGCGTCCTTTCAAATTAATTGAATGCGTGACCGCTATAGCTAGATTACTGTTTATATATCTATACATACATTCATTCATCAGAACTACTCCAAGAGAACTTGCGAACCGAATGACTCATACTAGCAGCAGTAAATTGCTTCTAAAGTTCCGCAGTCTGCTTTCTTTCACTCCGTGAAACACTTAACAAAAATAGCACTCACGGAAGATATTAGACTTCTCAAAGTCTTAACATCTAATCTACAAACAATTCCAAGTGAAACAATAGTCTCATTAACAACTACTATTTATACATTTCACTTTATTTCTCGATAACTGGCCAAATGAAAACTGTCCTCGAAATAAGCCGATAATGAGTAAACGAATCAGCGTTCGGCATGCATTAACAGGCGCAATGCGCTGATGACAACTGGAATCGCTGCTATCCCAATTAGATGTTGATTTTATCGGAACAGTGCTTAACGGTGGGGCTGGTGGATTGTCGAATTAAGGTGTTAATCCATCGATAGTCCTGCCTCTGTGCAAACAATCGGGCGGTGGTGGCGCAGCATAGCGCAGCATCAATGTATGGACCATCGTGGAATGCGAGGGAGCGAGGGATAAACGGGGCATAATTCGCGGCAGATCGTCCTCTCGCGTAATCGTTGAATTATGTCACGCGCCGGCCCATTCTCTCTCTCTCTCTCTCTCTCTCTCTCTCTCCTCTCTTTCCTCTTCGCTCCCTCTCACCTTCTCATTCGTTCTGGCGAATGCACTCGCAGCGTGCACTCGGCGTATTACGTCAGTCCGGCTCGGCTATGCCCGGAGATCGTAAGGAGAGACGAAACTGAGCTTATTTGGCGCGCCGGAGGCATGCGCTCAGGCGAAACCCAAGAGCGCGCGATAGCTCGCACTGATAAACGGACAAAGTTGAAAAAGGATTGCCTTGACTCGCGTTCATTCCAGGCCATTTCTGCTTGCGCTACAGCACCTTCAACTCACCTCCGTGCCCTCCACTGAAAAAAGGAGGCACTCTATTCCCTCGAGATTTACCCCGTGTGTTTTGCCAAGTCTCTTAATCCAACGGTATTTTTGACTTGATCCTGTGATCTAAAGCTATGCTCTCATTGGAGAAACAAGTAGGCATTTTTTGATGGTATTTTTTGTTTCTTGACAAAAGGTCGGTTATTGCGAAAAATTTGTTAAAGTTCCCTTAATGTTTCTGTTGATATCAAGAAAAGCTGTTGTGTATTATTCTTTGTATTAATCATTTATCTGGTAATAAAGAAGTAAATGGATATGATGATTCGCCGAGCATCCGTTGAATCTTTCGTAGCTTGATATTAATTAATATAAGAGATACTCGCGACAGGATGAGCCGGAGACACAACTTCATAGACAATACCTTGAGCTATGATTGGAAACAAGGTAACGTGTCGCAAATGATAGCGTAGGAGGCATTTTAAAATGGTGCATTAATGCAACGGTGACCTTGGCGGCGTATGATCTCGATTCGTGGGCGAATGCAAAAGCACCGCTGCCCTTTTTAGCTCAATTGCGGATAACGTCACCAGCCACCCCGCTTCAACAATGACTCTGTCGCGATGATTTCGCCACCACTTGGAGCAACATAACTTTTCATTCCTCGAGTAGTACACTAACTTACCTTTACGCCTTGGTCAGATCTGCCTTTTGCAGTACCGAAGACATATATCCGAGTTAGCCTGGAGGAATCATCAAGGTAGATAATACCAATGCTTTATATCGAGTCAAAGGAACCGCGCGCCTCGAAAGAAACCGGCGAAATCATCTTGGGAGAAGAGAAGGAAGGCGGGTTCGAGCGCATCGCGATGCATTAAGGTCGGGAAAAGAGAGGAGAGTATGCGTACGAAGTGAGATAACGTTCCGGCGAAAGCGAGATGAGAAAATAAAGCCAGGCGAATAAGAGGTACAAGAGAAGACGAGAGCCAGGCTCTGGGACTGGACCTATGGAATGACAAGCGCGGATTCCTCGAAAGCCACTCGCTCGCCGCGCTCCGAAAGCCTCGTTGACATAAGCAGGACTTCCATATGTACAAAGCGAAGCCATGGAATCACCATGGTCTTTGCTTTTGCTTTTGTTTGACGATGGTTCCTTATACTCGAGCGGTCCCTTACCCAGGTATATTTAGGGATAGCTGTAGCTTTCTATTAGCCAGGGCATTAGGTAGCAATCAGGTCCTAAGGGTTTCCCTTTCAAGGGAACGATCAGTCTGTGTTCCGAAACCCTGGAGTCAGGATCCCCACATCACTGTTTACTGATTAGAAGTGTCTGGAGCTAAGATTATATAAAGGTGCCGCAATATATATAATTTAGCAAGAAAGGAAATTTAATAAGAAACGTACTACTAAAAGTGGAAGAAAGATTTTATAAGTTTAATATGTAAACGTTTCCTAAAGCTTGCTTTATTTGTTTTATACGTTTGTAGCAACATGTGAACAGTGTTTTGTAATTGCTTGAACATTTTGTTACAGCTCTGCCAGGACCCGAGCAAATGCAATTGCGATGGATTGAAAGGCATACGCGGTGTGCCCGGAATTTCTGGTCCCGGGGGACCAGAGGGCTTGCCGGGTGAAATTGGACCAGATGGACCGCCCGGTCCCAAAGGTGAAAAGGGTGCGGGCGGGGAACACGGCGGCACCGGCGAGAAGGGCTACCGGGTAAGTGAAAAATGACTTAATCTACTTCCGAGCTCAACGCACGCCAGTAGCTCGCCGGTATCTCTTTTATTTCCACCATCCAGAAATTCAGCCAGGTAAACCAGTAGTACAGTTGTAAATTCGATATAATTCTGCTGGTAATTTGTATGATGTCCAAATGCCACTTAAAAGCGACGTTTTCAAAGACAGAAATGTGTCCGTTCCATCAGCATGGTGAAAAGAAATTAAAGTCCTGATATTGCGTTATGCTCGTTAAACATTTAGGGAAACAGTCGAGTTAAAAGTGTACGTGGGAGAGAAGTGATTCTGTAATTTGAGCGCGAGGGATTCGATAAAGCGAACGGCGGCGGGCGCCGTTTATTAGATGAGAAAAAATCTGGTCGGCGGCAGAATCATACGGTACAATCGTTACGTGTAGGCCAGAGGAACGTCGTGTAGAGAAACGGGCCGTTCTTGGAATTAACGAGAACGACAGGCGAGCACTTCCTCCCCCGCCTATATTCACCCTTTTTTCTCGTTGGTTCGTGGTCGAACGATTTATTCAACGACGCCCTCCACCGCGCCGCCACGACGACAAGAGTACGCGAGAGACCGATCCGAGAAAAAAAGAAACCTCTCCTGTGTCTGGCGTCACCGGTCAGAAACGGAACGCTTCCAAATGCGGAGGAAGAGCATACCAGCACGCAGCTGATATGTATACGAAGACTGTTTTATATCTGTGTGCGTCTGCACGGAGGACATTGAGGGAATTACCGGTGGACTCCCACGAAGTACGCCCGCACTCGCAGGCACAAAAGCGCCGTGGATCCGCTCTTTCGCAATCGCCCGTTGACACCATCCCAGATTCGCGCGCGTCTCAATGATTCTTCGCACGCCACACACTCACGATGACCATTGTCGAGATCCTTACAGCCTCCTTTCTCGCAGGTCAAATGAACGGCTGAATGTTTCAACTGGATGCATGTGAATATTAATAATGTTTCGATCGAAGCATTCGATACGAAAATTATTGCGAACGATTGAAAGACGCGAAGTTCGGAATATCCATATGTAAGAATTTATTTCGGCTCTTTTCAATTCTTATGAAGACTTCGAAGAGGAATTCTGAGAGTGTGTAGTACTTGCACATGTTTTCTTTCCCCCGAGTTGCTATATTTGGATTGGTTGATAGCCCGGCGGCCCTGGAAAGGAGAAATTCTTGGAAACATACATACGAGCTTGAACGTAACTTTCGTAATTTCGGTCCACATTCGCAACGGAACTTGCAATTCGCGCAGGAAGCTTTCACTGGTTCATTTGATGGAAGAGGGTAGTTTCCTAGCGAATGACAGAAACGCACGAAATGGCCCGTGATACAGTGAACAAGAGTTCTGCAACACTGTCGGCACTGCAGGAATAAAGATGAGGGACAGAAAACGTGTGCCTCGAAATCAAATCAGTCGAATTTCTGTTCATGCTTGCCACTTAATACATTCGGGGCACGCGAACCAGGGTTTCACTCACGCGACGTGTCGTGTAGTACTTCGGCCCCGAAACAATCGCAAAACATCTATGTCACAGTTTGAAGCACGCAGGTAATTGAGACGTAAGTTTGTTTCCAAGAATCGTGCTAAACCTCTCACCACGGCTTACAGGCACTGTAATTCTTTCCTTCCACGAAGTACCAGTTTCAGAAACTGTGAAAGAGGCAGTTTGCTCCATCTCAGGCATTAACTTTGTCCAAATCGCTCCAATCTGCCACTGCAAATTGCTAATACATCTCTTTTACGATGGCTTTTACATTGTGAATTGATCTTGTGCAACATCATACAAATGTTGCAAAATAAATAGATGTAGATAGTAGTGCTGTGAAATTGCATTAATCGACTTTAGCCACTGCTTATATCACCATAGCAAGTTAATTATATTTCAAGCCGAGCAGATGACAGCCAAAATTAATTGATGTAATATCCTCGGAGACACGACTACGCTTCGAAGTAACACCCCACTGGGATTTGAGCGTACGGTGCATTGTATCCCCGCGCACACGGGGGATCGGAAATTGCGCTTTTAAGGGTAATAATGGATCATAAAAAAATGATGAGGAAGGAGTTGATGCGATGCAAATGGATTGAGCGAGAGCGCCGTGACGAATTGCATGGCCGGCCCCTTTAATAAACGTTCATCGGTTCGCGGATGGTGCGGCCAGTTTACGAGGACCTCCTTTCCCTTCGCACTCGACTCTGCCTTCCTTTTTTCGTCTCTTTCTCCTTTCCTTCTCCTCCTCTTCCTCTTTCGGCCGCTTACATGTACGGATTACATCTTACGCCGAACTCCTCGTTACTCTCTGGACGAGTCTTCGGATGACGTCATAGCCCTTTCTGGTATGAGCCCCGGTGGCCTCTTCCAACGTTGCCAGCTACGGTGATTTCGATGCTGCTCCCAGATTTTTCGTGCAGACAGAATCGCGAAAGTATTCGGTCTACTTTGCGGAAGATGAAATACCATGATGGATTGACTGACGTGATCTACTTTCTTGTGAAGCCGCGATCGTTGTTAACCTATTTGTTCTGTGCATCGGTTCTTGTGTCAATATTCGTCGAAGAGGAAGCATCGATGCATCAATGTCAAGTATCGATCTTTTGCAGGATCTTCAAGTACAGAAACATGTCTTTTTCCTGTGAAACGCAGGATGTAATCAATGAAACTTCATCAGTCATTAATTTAATTCAGGGATTCTCGAAAGTGTAATAAGTTTATATTTACGTATACTTCCATAGTTACACTCGGAGTTTACTTTTACGTATTCAAAAATCGACGTCGACAACTATCTGATATTCCCATACGCCTGAAGCCAAGGTACACCCACAGTGACCATCCTTCAAGCAGTCAAAGAAAGTAGTATAAATCGCTGAAGGCGACGTAGATACTATCACGAGCATAACTTAGATATTAGAGTTCCTCGAGCATACGTGTCTCTATATCTTCCGAAGAACGTTATTCCAGCTCTGTGTTGTCTGCTACACCACTGTATTGTCTCTCTTTCCCTCTCACTCTCTTTACCCCCTTTTTCCATTATACTTCAGGAAATTTACGGCGTCGCGTGGGAAGGCAATTCTACTTCGATGTCACAAAATTTCTATCGTGGGTGCAACACTCTCGAGACACCATAAGAATAATGGGGATAAACGTTTTACTTAAAAAGACATAGAATTTTTAGTATACGCCTAAGTTTGAGGGGTGTTAAATCAATATTTCAGTGGTTTTCGATTGATTTCGACCACAAAGGGACTTATAGGATCATAGTGGAGAGAATTAAAAGCTCGTCTCTAGAATGTGGGGTCAGACCTCAATCTGAAATTGCCGTAGGAGTAGTGAGAATGGCACAATTCTGCAGTTTGGGTTAACGATTCGGCTCCCAGGCGATGGTGGGCGTTAATGATAAATTGCGGCATCTCGACGTTCCTACGGCATTTGGCATTGATCCCTATCTACGTAACGATTACCCAGATATTACATATTACGTGCATACCCACGTGCAACCGCGGCGTACTGACCACCGATGAAGCCGTCTACGCCGTTCTCTCGTTATCAGGATTGACACGAATTAACAGCAGTACTGAAATTTCTTCCTGTTACCGTAGCCACCCTCGAATAGGCTAACTGCACTCAGATTAGTGCGTAGTATCCCTTGTACCGTCATTCCATTAGCAATTATTTGGAATTTGGAAATTAGATCTTGTTATATAGAATTTTTTAAATACTGTGCAGTGGAAAGAGTTTATCAGATAGTTCTGGGAAAAGATCAATTTCTGTTTATGATTAATGATTTGACTCTATAGATATATATTCGCATTAGTTGTAAAGATTAGCAATTAGTCCTGGAAAAGTATAAGTCATGAGATTCGCGTTATTCAGAAGCGTCGTGTCTACAGTTTAGTTTTTTTTTAAGATCGTGTCCATTGATGTAAATAGTTTTGATCTCCACGAACTTCGAGGAATAAGAGAGACTTTCAATTGTGCGTCGATTGTAGAATAAGATCATTTCTGCGAAAACCGTCAGGACATTACGACGATAATACCCAAAAATCTGCGGTAGCCTCTTGACCGCAGCCATTCCTCGAATCGGCTTCAGCTGTTTACCATTGCGAGACCGATATCCAGAAAAGTCTGATCCCACTTACGAGGTTCTACTCCAACGGAAGCCCGACTTCTTATCGGCGAAGTTCGTCGCGCCGAATTCGATATCCGAGAAGGAATTTATCAGTCTCGGCAAGCTCACGAGTGCTCTTCAGTCTTCTGCTTCGAAAATTCTTTGAAGTCAGATTGCTGACTCTTCTGTCGTCACACAGGCGTATTTTGTTTTCGAATGACGCGACGCTACGTCAGTGAAGAACGACTGTTTAATATCGATTCCGTATTGGCGGAAGTGAAGCTCCGATAATGCGAGATTGGAACAGATGCACCCGGCAGAAAGTACGAGGAAAGTGTATTCGGAGCGTACGGGAATTCCAGATGCGATTGATGATGAGGATGAAACGAGCACGTGGAGACCCTGTTTTGTTTCGCATCGACGAACTAGGGTATCAAAGCGCCGATAAAGAAATCTCTGTTTCACCGCCGATACGCCTCTCTCTGTCACGCTGCCATCCTCTGCTCCGATACTGGGCCGCGCAACGTGCCATTAACCCCCGGTGACATTCGCACTTTGTACCAGCGGGCTCCGATAGTCGAAAATCCCTCTCCTCGGAGCCTAGAGAATTTCAGGAGCATTATTATCGTCATTATCCATAAATTTCCAATGAAACAAGACGTAAGTTCTGAGATGAAAGGGTGGCTCTCGCAAGAAGATTTTCATGGACCGATGGCTCCTGTCATTTTTATCACCTCTGAGATGAGAACCGAGAATTTCTTCAGCGAGAAATGGAGAGACCGCAATTCGTTGGTTTAAGTCGATATGGAAGGCTATTTCCCAGTATTAAGTAACAAATGCCAGCTTAACCAAGCAGTATATATTGACGAATGCAACGGAATCAGCATCCTCTTCCGTGCAATCGCTCGCAGCATGTAACACAAATGCGCGTCGTAAAAAGTCGGAAACAGTGTCAGCGTATATTAATAGAAACAGAAGGTTACTACGAGATCTACAAAGTGTTCCTGCGAGTTATCGTCCGCTCACACCCGCACTCTCAGATATCGAAGTCGATGGTCGGTCCATTGTTTCGCGGTCCACTGCTGATTCCCCGGGATATTTTATGGAGCGATAACGGCTACTGATAACTCAAGAAAAACGGATACACGCGGCACAGTCCTACGCAGCACCCGTTCGTTCATTCGTCGCTATCGCAAAATGCGGGGGTGAGACTGCATTTCCGGCCTGATCTTCTGTACTGCATTCTGTCAAGCTTTTTCTCTCCTTCAAGCTTCATGACATTCCACGAAAAATCAGCTGCGAGTTACGCAATCAAGGTGGAATGCGACGAATGTCATTTCAATCGAAAGAATCATTATCGCAACTCGCCACGCAGTCAAGTTATCGCGTTTCGCTCTCGATCGCTGAGAATTTTTTTGACACACCGACCCAGCACCGATTTCAACTGGGGCAGGCAATGATTTCGAGTGATTGCTATGAGAAAAATGGGCGAAATCAGGTCGTCAACTTGGAAGGATGATGAATGTGACATAGAAGGAGGAGACGGAAGATGACGCGAGGGAGGATCGCGTACCACGCGTGCACTGATAACGCACTTCCCATCGCATGTCTCCCTCGGTCCTTCCAGGATTGTGGAACCGGATGCCGAGTGATCTCATATCCCGATGCTCACTGCCTACCCTTTCTCCTTTCAATGATTCTCTTTCAAAGACGAAAGAGGATAGTAAAGTATCTTCGAATAAAAATTGAACAAGTACACATTAAGACATGTAAATCGAAGTCAGTATTAACACAGGCTATTATTAAACAAATAATATGGTTCATGTACAATGATGCAGTTGAATTCAATTTTTAATCAATTGAGATAACTAATAACTTTATAGATTTAACTTTAATCAGTTGAGTAAGATATGTTAAGAAATAATTATTAATAAATACAAGAAATGATTTTTATTTTGACGGGCCATCTTTGAACTGTCATTGTCAGTGCAAGCCCCAAGACGTTTTTAATAGATTTCATTCGCCGCTTGATTTTATGATACGTCATGCAGATTCAGCCCTTCCACCGGTATATTCATGCCATGCATCGGCCTTTAAAAGGAAGCGTGTCAATTTATATCGGCTCTGCCCATAAATGGATACCAGTCGTTCCTTGTACCTGTTCGCCAATGGTACTCATACTCATAAACGCCTGTTTCCTAAATGTAAAGCCAGACAGTCGTGCCAGACAACGTGTACAATACATGATCTCAATTTATCCACTCGGTCAACGTCATCGATTTGAAGATACTTTCCCTTTAACTCAAGAAATATCTAATTCTCGACCTGCCAATATTCACACACGCGTATACATAAATTAATTTAATATATTATACTTATTAAACCACTCTTTGTGCTTATCGAAGTTTTACAGTACTTACTAAAATCATTCACGTCCACTTATCAGAAAAAAAAGTTCGTCTTAAAAAAGAACTTAATACGTTCACTCGTAAGGGTCGTTGCGGAGCGAATTCAATGGATAAATAATACGCTGTTCACTGTTTGTCCGGCGCTATTTAGCCATTGCAATCATAATTTTACAATAGCACGACTAATTAATCCCCGGTTATTAAATGCCGAGGAAACCCGTCGGGTTTGCCATGCACTTCGGTCACAACCGAATCAATAGAAGCTCGTTAATATTTCGGTAACGGGTGCCAGTTTGCTCTGTGATAATTGGCACACTGTATGTATCGCTTTCATGAGACCCTATAAAATGTTGCGTAATTGCAATCGCTCGCCCGATTCTATGAAATTAATGAAGGACGTTCACTGCCGTGGTGGGCCAAGACTTTCGGTAAGCTTTCGTTATCGACTTCTGCTTTCGCAATGTCAAGTGATAACCGCTCGTGATAGCAGTCCACTTTCACGTGAAGTAATGTAATTTCGTACCACGAATTCGCAGTCGTTTGACCTGAATTCCTGGACCCCGATCATGACGGGAAATCAATTGGCCTTGCTGTAATCATACTTATTATACATATGAAAGCGTCGTGTACAGGAAGCTTTTTTCTTCAAATTGTACAGAATATTTTAATGAATGATTAATTGGAAAACAGAATTCATCGGAGATTTATGGATGTTATATGAAACTTTCGTGTACAAATTCAAGAAGTAGTTCAGCTCAAGTTGCGAAATATAGTGGGTAACGAACTGGTGCTGTAAAAGAGGCGTCGGATGTTAAGGGAAAAGAAAAGCTTACCATAATTGGCGATCGACTGCGAGACTATGTGCGTAACTGATCGAGCATGCTTCGTTCGCGTGTTATGCAACAGGTTAACCGATAAAGCTGCTCCTTTTTAACGCATCTTACGCGCCTATGGCACAGATTCAACTGTACGCAAGAGTGCCCAAGATAAGCCTACTTGTTTTCACAACAGCAAGTTTTAGGTATCTCAAGAATTTTCCATAGCTTCAGTCCATTATTTGTGCTTTGAAATCGTTTTCCTTATATTTATTGATCATTTATGCCATAATCCTTGTGATTTACATTTTGCCAAAATGAATGAACCACCAATTTAATTATTAAATATACCATTGATTGATGCAGAGCGTGAGCAGAGCTTTTTTGCCATCTTCTCTATCAGATAGAATCATGATATTGATGATTGCGCGATACATTACGCTGGTTTGACAGACATTATTAATGATCGGGCTTTTACAACATTTTCGACTATTAGAGATTATCGATCTAACGCTGCCCGCACGCAACCACGACTTTGCCTATGTTGGAATTGCACCGATATTTATTCGGCCAGGCAATTAATCGTAGATCAGGTACTGCAACCGTCATCAAATGTAAATCACCATTGTAGCAAGCGGGCAAATACTTTTCCGTGCTCGCACGCTGTATACGTTTTAAAGTAGTGACTGAACGACCGCTAGACAAATAACGCCAACGTGGTCCTCGCTAAACTACGGCATTCAAAAATTGCTGTGTTTGTACAACTCTATCAATATTTAACTGACGATGTTACTACTGGATTCTGGCTGAATTTCACTTATGGGATAAGAGTTTTAACTGAATACAGAGTTGACTTTTTATTTCTTGATTAGGGTGACGATGGCATACGAGGGTTCCAAGGTGCACTAGGTTTATCGGTAAGTAATACTTACTATTAATTAATTATGATAAACTTTATTAGCATCCAAATAAAAAAAATATTAGTTCAACAGATTCAGAGGGAACAAAAAATTTGAGTGACTTAAAATATAAATGAATAACTAGTGATTTAAAAAATGATTTCTTTCGCAAGTACTTCATTTTTGCAAATAGTTCGACATACCCAACGTTATTTTTGAGTTTTTAAACCGTGGTATTGTTAGGGTATGCCCGGTATAGCTGGTGTCATGGGGCCAGATGGACTTGATGGATGCAATGGAACTGATGGACGAACTGGTGCACCGGGTTTGTCTGGTCCATATGGTGTACGAGGTCCTCCGGGTCCCCTGGGAGACTACGGTCCAATAGGAGAACCTGGTGACGGCGGCGTAAACTCTGTCGGTAGCAAAGGAATACGTGGAGAACCTGGCATCGATGGACAAGAGGTAGAAAAATATCTATTAATTAATGATTCTACTAAAGAAATGTTTGCAACAAAATTTGCAAAAAGAACTGAACGTAATAAAAGGGTCTTGCTGTGTTCGAGTTGATTAAGAGGATGACTCGCAGCACGTAATGTATGTACTCACTCCAGGGTTTACCGTTACTCGGTCAAATGTCGTGGCAAACATACGATTCGGCATTTCGGAGTCCCTTTTGGAGGATATCAAAGAGAAATGGAGATTTCTCAGAAATTTAATTAACAAAGTTAAAATAAAGTGCTCACTTTTATCTTGTGTTCTATGACAGATTATCATATCATACGTTTATACTCTGTAACGCCGTTGCAATTTACAGAGACCTTGTTTTATTTCGTAATGAATATTGAATGAATACCTTTAATGAGTGATCTAGTCTATCTTGATTTTCATGACACTTTCTTTAAAGCGTGGCAGTCATTAAAGCCTTTAAAAAAGATATCTCTGAGAAGAGCAATAAAGCCTACTATGTGGTTTCACATACACATGCACAGGGTTGGCAGATTAATCTTAATCGTTTTCAAGCTTTAACGCGCATATTATCTGCTGTCTTTCAGGGACCCACAGGACCATACGGGATCCGGGGTGAAATCGGCTACCCAGGAGAGACTGGAGACGCTGTAAGTACCGGCAACTCATGTTCTCCGTTCGCCGCATTTAAGGTACCGTAACGGTCGATCACGAGCTTCGACACGGGCTGCGAGAGTTCGTGAACCTCCATGCAAACCTTTGAGATTGGCGAACGAGCGGTCAAGCTGTTGGAGCGAGAGAAACGACACCGTTGCCTGGAAGCGGACGGTGTATCTCATTTTTTACCGGGGACACCACCTGCTTGCATGAAATATCGCTCGGCTCGCACAGTATTCCGCGGCAACGTTTAACGAATACGCCACGTATACAAACCCACCCCACCTCTCCCGTGGGAGAAAGAAGAGCAGCAAGAAGTGGGCAGACTTTAAAAGAATCCCGCTGGCGCGAGGCGATATCGCGCCGATAAGCCGCCGCCGCTCCTTCTGGAATCCTCTTACAAGCTCTCGCGACTTGCCCGCCCGGCACTCATTGTTCCCTAAACTCTCCTTCTCCACCTTCGCCCGATGGGATAAATTCTACTCGAGCCGATCGAGCGATTAATGATTCCTTGACTAGCCGCTTTTACCGAAAGTAGTTTAAAGTGCTCCTTTCGTCATTCTTAGTTAGAGATAGAAATAATAAAAATGGCGAGGCATCACAACGGAAGGGAAGCTAAAAAGCGGATAAAATATTACACTCGGCCAACTCTGACTGGGAATATTTCGCGGGGTGTCGGTGGGATGGGGACGGCGCTCGGGAAGCTGAAACGTCGGATGATTTAATACATTGCAAAAGAAAGCAGCGAAATGTAAACCGGATGAGACGCGAAAAGATAGTTGAGGGCGAAGAGAAGGCAACGCGTTAAAATGCGAAACGACCGTGCATCTGCTGAAATCTGAATCGTCCTGCTCGTCCGGTTACTATCTGCTGACACGACTGTCACTGATAGCACGGCATGCCGTCTTGTCTCTCGACAGAAGATTTCACTGAGAGCGCTCGACAGCCCTCGAGAAAGAGGAGAGTCCCACGCTCTTCTCAATCCTCCTCTCGCAAAAGAGCAGAGGCTAGTGTCTTCTTCCTGATATTTACTATAATCTTTCGTCAAAATCTATCTGATTCATATCCATGTAAATATCTAAAACAATATTTCTGAATCCAAGTGAAATAAGCCAAATTTACAAACTATGTTCTTAGAATACTGTGGCATCTCTTGGACATGGGTTAAAAATATTTTGAACGATTCACATATCTCCAACTATTTCTTCCCATGGTTTCTTTCCATCGGGTCGCAATCCTAAAGATGATTGATGCGAACTCAACTTTCATTTATACCTGTCCGGAAGTAATTAAAATACAAATTGAATGAATACATTGAGGTCTGTGTATTTAAAACATTTTCACATGTGCGCGAATGAGAAGTGCGTAACACAGCAGCTTCGATGAGATAGAGCAGTACAATGTTCGGAGGATGCAGGAAAGATCTGTAGAATTGATTATTTCTTAGGGATACCCGGGTGCTCCAGGGTTGCCGGGGATGGACGGTGAAATGGGTGACACAGTATACGGTGTCAAGGGTGCGCCAGGTGAACAAGGAGACAAGGGTGACACTGGATACCCAAGCACTGATGAGTACAAGAAGAACGTGCAATCCACCTTGACGAAGGGTGCTAGAGGAGACAGAGGGATGTACGGAGACTTGGGAGATCGTGGCCGAAAGGGAGAATTGGGAGCCAAAGGTCCCCATGTACGATAAGATATGCTTAATATTTAACAATCCAATTGTCTAAAAACAATTGTTACTTAAGCGTATTAATATCTCTCATACCGATCTTGTCGTTATCGTTAAAAAAACATTGTTCTTTCTAGGGACGGCCAGGATTTTTCGGTGTTAAAGGTACAAAAGGAGAACAAGGTGATGACGGCCCTCGAGGAAAGCAAGGCGCTGAAGGTCCTGCTGGTCCAGCAGGTGAGAAGGGTGAGAAAGGAGCACCTGGTTACGCTGGAAATCCTGGACAAGACGGTCTCGATGTACGAAATAAATATTTTATTTAAGTTTATAAATTCTAATAAGTGCGAAATAACTGAGAATCTGTGAAATGTTTTTATTTTAGGGTGAATTCGGAGAAACTGGAAATCAAGGATCCCCTGGAAAGCAAGGTGCCGCAGGTGAACCTGGAAAATACATTCCAGAATTGGATGAAATTATCATTGGAAACGTCGGTATCCAAGGAGATTTAGGTTTGTAATTCCTTTGTAACACTCGATTTATACATTCTCATAATTAGTCCTGTACTTTATATACAATGCAAAACTTCTCACATTGGTTGTTTAGGTCCACCGGGCGAGCCTGGCCAATCAGGCATACCAGGTTTACCAGGTAAAGTCGGCTACATAGGTCCCCCTGGACCCCCAGGACCTTCAGGTTCTCCAGGATCTGCAGGATTAAAAGGCACTTCTGTGAAAGGCGAACAAGGAGACGATGGTACGTCTTTACATCTGTACTGTGTTTTGTAAAAGCATGAACTTTTCGAAAATATCAATAGAATTCGATTGTTCGAAGATGGTAATAATGCAATCGTATTTTGATCATAATCGTGCCTTCTCAGGTCTTCCTGGACCAATGGGAGCACTGGGCCCTACAGGACCTCCAGGCTTACCTGGAGAATTTGGAGCCAAAGGTTTCCCTGGAATTACCATTATTGGTCCGTCAGGACCTGACGGTAAACCAGGAATTCCTGGACTCAATGGTCCACCTGGCGAACGTGGTGATCCCGGTCCCGTTGGTAAAAATCATTTCTTTATTATTATGTCACATATTTCCATGAGTGTCTTTCCATTTTCTAAACCTCGAACAGAGTATAGAACGTAAATAATGATGATATATGCAACAAACAGGTCCCAAGGGATTCCCTGGTAAAGGCGTACGTATTCGTGGACCGCCTGGAGAGAGTGGGTTACCTGGAACACCGGGAAGACCGGGTCCAGATGGATGGCCTGGAACACATGGTATTAGAGGTCCTAAAGGTTTCAAGGGTGACGACTGCGGATTATGCGAACCAGGTAGGATTTTAATACATAAAACTCTGATTCCGTATCTGCTCTAATAGATACACTCTATTCATCGTAACATTCATCAGTGAAGAAATTAATATCTAGAGCATAATGGATACACATCGTCTTATTTCATCGTTTCGCTCTATTTAGCACGCCACAATGTGTTATCGAATCGGGAGCGTAACTAATAGGGAGGTGATTTGGAGCAGTGAAAACTAGATTTATAATACTCGTTATAAATTTCTATCACTTCATCGTAAAGTTCAAATCGTAAAATTTTTATTGCACAGGATGGCCAGGCGACAAAGGAGAGGAGGGTGATAATGGAGTGAATGGATTTCCTGGAGCGCCTGGATTTGCTGGATTGCCTGGTCAGCGAGGACTGAAAGGTGCGCAAGGAAAACCAGGAGTGATGGGACCAAGGGGTTTGCAGGGAGACAGTGGAAGACCAGGTGTCGCTGGTCCCCAGGGACCGAAGGGAGAGCGCGGTAAAGTAATTCCACCACCAAGAGGGCACAACGTTACTAGCCCGCCCGGAGACATTGGTGACAAGGGCTTCCCTGGCTTCGAAGGACCAAGAGGTCCACGAGGAAGACATGGTGCTTCCGGCGATACAGGTGCTCCCGGTCCCAAAGGAGAAAAGGTAATTTGAGAACAAAGAATTAAAACATTTATTTCACTTTCACCATGTATAAAAGACACGTCATTGCGATATTTTGTGCTACGAGTTTGTTCATTGCATTCCAGGGAGATCATGGCTTACCCGGTTTCCCCGGACGAGATGGTCTTCCAGGCTGGGATGGAATACCAGGTGACAAAGGTGACGATGCTTCGATACCAATTGAATACCTACGAGGAGATCCTGGATACCCGGGGAGTCCGGGATTGAAAGGTCAAATGGGTGACATGGGTGCCAAAGGAGATCCTGGTGAATCTGCAGCTCACGACATAAAGATAAAAGGAGATAAAGGGTATAAAGGAGAATTTGGTGCTCCTGGTGAGTATTCAGTTTTAGCAAATATGTTTTGACTGCGTTTTTAATATGTGAAGTAACTTCACGTATCATTTAATATTTTTTCTCCACAGGTTTTGATGGCCTCAAGGGTACACAAGGTGACACTGGAGATGAAGGAGAGACGGGTCCAGCTGGACCACAGGGTTCACCAGGAATATCGCGACAAGGCCCCATAGGATTAAAAGGATATCCTGGAATGCCTGGCGACCACGGTATACGTGGTGCTCCTGGTACGCCAGGCTCACAAGGACCAAAAGGTTTTCCGGTACGCTACTCTATATTATATGTATTTCTAATAATGGTACGATACGAAACTCTTTTATTACGATCAATATGATACATTTTCAGGGTCGCTTAGGAAATAAAGGAGATCGTGGTGACCCTGGAACAAACCTCAGTTACGGTGAAATTGGAGAACGAGGCTGGCGAGGTGCAAAAGGAGACATTGGTAACGAGGGACCGCAGGGATATCGAGGTATATCTGGTCTCGATGGACCAAAGGGAGTCAGAGGAGCTAAGGGCGCACCTGGCTACGAAGGATTGGCTGGTCTACAGGTTCTTTTATTTACCGTATATATGTATGAACTTTGAGCAACCGAATACGAAGCTGTATGTTTTCCTGTATTTTAAAAGGGTGCAAAAGGGCAACGGGGAGATAGTATACAAGGGCAACGTGGGTTCCCTGGAATCTCCGGACAACCGGGAATGCCTGGACAAATCGGAGAAGTAGGCGCTCGCGGTAAGCTTACAAGAAAAATTTCTTTAATTAACATTTCTCATTTTCTTACAATAAACGATATGATTACTTCATTAATTTTACTTTCAGGTCCTGACGGTCCGCCCGGTTTTGATGGTATGAAAGGTCTAAAGGGAGAAGTTGGATTTATTGGACGACGCGGTGATGATGGAGAAGCAGGAGAGGATGGATATCCGGGACGGGATGGTATACCAGGTTTACCAGGCGCCCCCGGTGAAGAAGGTGATGCCGGCGAAATTGGTGTGCCTGGTCCTCAAGGTTGGCCCGGTCTGGATGGAATTAATGGAGCGCCGGGGCCTAAAGGAGAGGGAGGAAATGCCGGAGCACCCGGTATTCCAGGCAGTAGAGGACCACAAGGTCCAAAAGGAGTACTTGGCGACCATGGACCAGAAGGTTTAAAGGGTCCGCGCGGAGAGAACTCCTTCAGTGGCCCGCAAGGAGAAATAGGAAACCCCGGCTTTATGGGTGAAATTGGCGCCCCTGGCTTGCCAGGTTTTGATGGACGGCCTGGCTTACCTGGAGAACCAGGCTTTGCTACTGATGGCTTCAATGGCTTAACTGGAGCAATAGGTGAACCTGGCCGCCCCGGTTACGATGGTTTACCAGGTCCTAAGGTATTTCTATTTTCTTGTGTTATACTGATTTTTAATCGAACGCATTTAAAAAGTTGTTCTGTTAAAGGGTGAAATTGGGGATATGGGATTAGATGGCTTGAAAGGACTTAGAGGAGAATGGGGCTTGAAAGGTAGACCTGGAGCTCCTGGCATTCACGGAAGATATGGTCCCAAAGGACAACGTGGTCCAATTGGAATTCTTGGTTTTAATGGACTGAAGGGAAAGAGGGGCTTAGATGGCGATCCAGGACAAATGGGACGCCCTGGTGAGGAAATCAAACATTTTTGAGAGAAAAATATTTGATTGGAATTCCGCTAACGAGTTTCAATTTTTATAGGAATGCCTGGAGAGCCTGGGCCACAAGGTTTTCCGGGTATAATGGGAGCACCGGGACCGAAGGGCCAAATTGGTGAACCTGGTTACCCATCGATTGCAGAAGCTGAGCAAGGCGAGTTCGGCAACCCTGGTCTTGATGGTGCGCCTGGAAGAAAAGGGGAAATTGGAGACCAAGGCTATCTTGGAATTCATGGCCGCAAGGTAAGAGTTCTTAAATTATTATAAATTCAAAGACATAGATTATATTTGTAACTACGTATCAACTTCTTCACCAATAATATTTAATGCAGGGTCAACAAGGAGATCTTGGATTCGCGGGTGCCGTTGGATTCCCTGGACTTCCTGGATTCCCAGGCTTGCCTGGTGATCAAGGACCCCGTGGTTTTCCAGGTATATAATCCGTTCAGAATCAGTTGATGAAACTAATATATAAGAATGGAAGAACAAGTTTTAACGCGAATGTAATATACAAATCAAATTACTTTACTTTAGGTGTTACTGATCCCTACGCCGAACCGGGAGAAGATGGAACTCCCGGTGTCGATGGTATTCCTGGCATTCCTGGAATACCAGGACAAAAGGGGGCACCCGGAGAGTATGGACCAAACGGACCAAAAGGAATTCGAGGAGATATCGGCCACTTTATACGCGGTCCTAAAGGTTCTTTGGGCGATCGAGGTAAGTGTCCATCAAAATTATAAGAGTAATTAATTCTTAAATAAGGTGGATCGTATTAAATCCTTGGATATTTCTATCAATAGGTCCAGAAGGATTTGCTGGTTTCCCTGGTGCGCCTGGCTTGAAGGGACTCTCTGGTTTCCCGGGAGTTCCTGGGCCGAAGGGTTATCGTGGAGAACCTGGCGTATCAGCAACTAGTGCGAAGGGTGAACCTGGAGAACCAGGCTGGCGAGGTCTTGACGGACGCCGTGGTATGACAGGACCCAAAGGTGATTCAGGACTTCCAGGATATAGAGGAATGCCTGGAATAAAAGGAGGAAGAGGAGACGATGGCGAACCCGGCGTTCCTGGATTATCAGGACCGCCAGGGCCACAGGTACATTCGCATTTTATTATTTTCCCTTCAAAGAAAACATATATATCAATTTTCGTTCTTTTTTGGCGATTGCAGGGACCAAAAGGTGATCGCGGAATCAATCCATTCCCTCCGTTCCCACGTCGTGGACCACCGGGCGACATGGGACCTCCTGGATTACCAGGTATTATATAACAATTTCCCTGGAAACTATCCACAGGATGAACCGTAATTTCAACCCACGTGTGTTCTGTATTAGGATTCCCAGGAAATCAAGGTATAATGGGAGAACCTGGTAAAGACGGACTCCCAGGCCGTGAAGGTGAAAGAGGTATGGCTGGAGTATCTGGTCCACGAGGTCCAGATGGCGAGGATGGTCCCGCAGGCTACCCAGGCTCGACAGGTCCAATCGGACGGCAAGGACCTCCAGGTATTATTTATCCACCTTTATCATCGAGGAAACATCCTTTAAAAATCACGACTTAGATATAATACCAATACAATTAAATCATAGGTTTCCGAGGACAGCCTGGTACACCTGCACCACCAGCCCCAGGCCCTAGGAGTAGAGGATTCAACTTCGCAAGACACTCTCAGTCAGCAATGATACCCGTTTGCCCGCGTGGAACAGCAAAACTTTGGGACGGTTTCTCGCTGCTACACATAATGGGTAACGGACGACCGTTCGCACAAGATCTCGGTAATTAAACATTCTCTCTAATCCATCTCGAATAAGTAAATGTTATTGTAAGGATGAGCTTAAACCAATTTTCCAAAATTTACGTTTTCTCGTGTCCCTCTTCTTTCAGGTGCGGCCGGCAGTTGCGTCAGGAAATTCTCCACGATGCCATTCACGTTCTGTAATCTCAATAACGTGTGCGATTATGCTAACCGCAATGACTATAGCTATTGGCTCAGTACAACTGAACCAATGCCCATGAGTATGACACCAATACCAGCACCAGAGGTTGGCCGATATATCTCCAGATGTAGCGTCTGTGAAGCTCCAACGCGAATGATTGCGGTACACAGTCAAACTATGGCTATTCCGGAGTGTCCTGGAGGCTGGGAGGAAGCTTGGGTCGGATATAGTTTCCTGATGGTAAGTACTTCTTTCCACACAACTCAAACGTAAATACAAAATCTAATATTGAATTAGATACAATCGAATGTAATCCATGGCTATTAATCATTTCAGCATAGAGACGCTGGTTCGGGTGGCGGTGGCCAGGCTCTGGTTTCTCCAGGCTCTTGTTTGGAGGAATTCCGGGCAAGGCCATTCATTGAATGCCGTGGTCTTGGCACCTGCAATTACTTCTCCACCGCTACGTCTTACTGGCTGGCGACCATCAAGGACTACGAGATGTTCCGCAAGCCACTACAACAGACCCTCAAGGCTGACCACACATCGCGCGTGAGCCGGTGTGCCGTCTGCCTACGTCGACGGGTCATCGAGAACAATCAGGGTAGACCGCTGCCGCCGTTCGCCACGAACGGCCAAAACGAGCCCAGCAACATTGAGTACCCACGCTATAACTATCCGGAGTACCGACAGGACTTCCAGAGGACGCCGGCGGGTAGAAGGAGAGGACCGCAGAACAGACGTGTACCGGAGAATTACCGAAGGCGTTCTCGCCTCCACAAGCCTGATAGAACAACACAGACTGCGGGCGCCGCCTAAACGTATTTCACTGAACTTATCCAGTAACCCCCAGGCAAAGAGTGAGCCCCAGTTCTAGAGAACAGGTGTCATAGATATATGCTTATGTAGGGTGTGGATCACGCGTCCCAAGCGAATCTCGTCATCTCCCCCAAAAATGCTAGAAAAAAATATCGAGCTCGGTACTCACTCTATTCATTCACGCATCTACTGAAAAGAAGTAGGTGAGGCATGCTCGTAACATGCATGCTGTGTATTCAATATTATGTATCATTGTCATATCCCACCTCATGCAAAACTGCAACCAAGCTGACTTTTAGAGAGCAACTATCCGTCATCGAACGACCAGTCTTTCAACATAACTTCAGTGATTTAATTAGATGTCTTACCCTTAGAGCAAAGTTCTTTTTCGGAATGGGTTTACTCTTAGCCCGGGTGCGCTGTAGATGGGTAATGAGAGATTCCACGACATATTTCCAACGAAGATCGTGGACCATGTATATAACATGATACAAAAACTTGTCCCTTAGTAGTTAAGTTGTGTTCACGCGAATTCTCTGACTAGTCGAGAGTCCCTTATTTGTACTGGGTCAGTAGAACATTGCACTATGCCAAAAACAAGGTCAGAGCAACAACCCTCGACTAAACTGCCATAGCGTCTGTAGGGACAGGGCGCAGATATGCGAGACTCACAAGATACAATCAATTTAAATTAACATTATTTACGATATATTGCTATCATAACTGTTTATGTATTTGCAGTAAATAAAGAAGTTTTATATAAGCTACGGATTGTGTGTTTCAGCAACAGAACATAGTGCCACCCACCAAGATCAATGATGGTCAAACGAGTTATCTTTATTATCTTTCGTAGTACCACAGACTAGGTTATAGATTAGACCGGCAAGTTATATGGGATTGAGTGGCCACTCTGCTGAATTACCGATGCGGCTAAAATCCCGAGCTATAGTGGTGCACTCTATCCCTATATAGCGGTGAAAGTAGGAACTGTAACTGTTATATATAGTTCATATGTAACATATATATTCCCAAAGCTAGTTCTGTAAATGAGACATGCCAAAGGTAAGGTAATGCGCACTGGTGCGACATATTCCACAAAATTGGAATCCACTAGTATTGATCGGCAAGTAAGAGCGTTGCGTATACGGCAGTCGGTAAAGTGGGTAAGGTTGAGGCTGACTACGTAGTTCCTAGGAGCTCCGGGGAGTGCGCTAGGATCGCTCGACTACGACGGATCCACGTTGCTGCTCGTTCTCGCAATCGGTCTTATCCTTTGTTCAAGTTGCTTTGTAACATCGTAGTGCGGTATTCAAATGTTACAATTGTCGCCTGCAGTACTTGCACCCGGTGCACGCTAATTCTTAGTGAGATTATTCCGTTGTTCTTTGAATATATCACAGTGGACGCCATGGGTGAGATGGATACAGTGATGTGATTTGAAACGTAGTTCGCCGGGACGCCATTATAGTTTCCCGCCTCTTTTGGCTACGTTCTCGAAGAGTTTTATGGCCCACAATTTCGCTCGTGTTTGCACCGTGGCGTTACTGGTATTATTTATATTATTACACATTGATTATTGGTTGGAAAGCCTTCAGGCGACCCTACGTTTTATTAGTGTATTTATAGATACAGTGAACTAAATGAAGGAACAATATGTTGCAGGATACTCAACCCACACCAGAGTCTCTGTTCTTAATGAGAGTCTTCAGAAGGTCTTCCCTCGACCACGGAACATTGCAAGGATTTGGCAGTCTTGACATTAATCCCAATGATTGGACAACCATATGTGGATAAAGGTACGGCCACTGTTTTAATAGCAATAATTTTAGCCACGTGAAATCAAAATACATCGTAGCCAAAAGGATTAGTTTGAATATTATTATAGATTTATTGCTTCTTACATTATATATTCGTTTTAAATTCACAATAGAATGTCTCACGCGCTTGATAGAAAGGGAAAGATTACTTACAACTTATAATAATGCATTTCTAAGATATTATTACAACGGGCCATAATGATTGTGGTAGGTGATATGTTGCGAAAATGTCAAAGAGAGTCGATACTTTTCACAGTCGGGGTAATGTGCTCCAATTTCCATCTGCCTTGGTCCCGATCGGCCAGATCGCAAGTCTGTGTTATAAAAATATACGGAAATATGTCTCTTCGAAGCCTTCTGGATCAGAGGATACTGCACGTCTTCGACTGCAAACATTTGATAACGTAACATTAACATCAAATTCTTAAATTCAAGATGAGCTTACCTTTGATTTGTTTGTGGCTGTGACTTTCGTGCCGTTCTTTGCAATCTCTTCTTGCCGTTTGGGTTTGAATAAATTCTTCATTTTACCTAAAGATTTATAAATAAGCGGGCGTGAAAGGAGTTTTATCTTGGAACTAAGTCAGCCGATATTAATGACTCATAAAATACCCACCAGGTTTGGACACGGGTGACTGTATAACATCTGCGTCATCCTCGGTAGCCTCAGTTTCAGTTTTGCTTTCAATTTGTTCGATTCCTTCTTTGACAGCATTCTCTACATTTGTCATACTCTCCTTTACATTTGTTACCATATCATCTGCTTTGGCTTTCAATTCCGAAGATTCCGTTTCAACTTTTTTAACAATTGACTCTACCTTTGTTGAGAGATCAATTTTTTCTCCCTCATTGGATTCTGGCTCACTTGCCGTTTGTGTATTTCCTATACTGACTATCTCAATTCTATCGTTCGTCATGTTTATTTCAGTGACAGTTGTCATATTACTGTCGGCAATCGTACTATCCGGAAGATGAGCTTTCAGAGGCACATTGTGTTCCGGAGAACTCTTCTTTTCTTCTTCTGGCAGGGGCTTTTTCTCTAACGGGGAACTGCCACTACTTCCAGGCTTAAGTCTAGGTGGCTTAGGCGGCGGTGTGTTTCCTGATGATATTCGTTTCTCGGGACTCACTTTCATCTCTGCAGTAGTACCTTTTTCAGCTTCAGTATTCTTCTCGGGCTTGGCTTCGTCTTCTTTGCTTTCCTGCTTCTGGCTGGATTCATTACCTAATGATGTGTCAGTCTTTGTTTCGTGCTGTACATTGCTTTGAGTGTCTGTTACCGGGTTTTCTTTTTCCTCCACGCCAATGGTATTGTTTGCCTTTGGCGACTTAACATCGGTAGACTCTTTTCTTTCTTCGATTTCTTTTCCTTCCTTGTGTTCGTTACTTTCGTTATCCTGTCCCGTGGGTTCTGAGGATGTCTCGTTGCTAGTTTCCTTCGGGATGTTCTCGGAGCTCTCGGACGTGTTGGACTTGTTAGTCTCATTGGAGTCCTTGGTATTGGAATCTTCTGTGATTTCTTCTGACTTATTATTAATAATATTTTTATCTTCCGATTCCGTGAACTCTGCCGTTGTCTGTACATTACTTTTCTCAGTGGAGGCTTCTACAGTCTCGGAAGCTGGTTCTTTTTCGACCGTCGCTTCCGATTTTTCCATTTCGTCGGACTTACTTTCAGTCGATTCGCTTTGCAGTCTATTTACAGGAAGCTTCAAAGGTGGAAGCGGATTTTTCTTACCTAGTGAATCCTATTAAAAAAATGTTTTGTGCAAGCTTCTTTTATACATAAAATGTATTTAAATTGGAATTTAAAATTAGTGATATTTATTACTTGCACCGATTCTCCCTCGTGGTTTCCTTGATTGATACTATCGCGCCTTCGGGCAACCAGGATTGTATGACAGCCACCGCAGGCAACCTAATAATTAAAATATTATTTAAATATGTGAAAAGAAATGTGGAATATTTTTAATGGAACAGCCCATACATTGCTGACAAAAAGCTCCTGGTACTTTGGCGCGAACGTCAGCTCGTGAACATTATTCTCATTCTCTTCGAGACCTAGTTTCCCGTGTCTTCCATCACCGCAAGTGAAAAGCTTGCCCGATTCTGCAATATTCTACGCGGTTAACAGTGAAATTCACGGAGTGACTTTAAATCTACACACAGTAGAATGTCAAATATCACCTGTGAGCACTGCAGTATGACTTTCCCCGCAAGCGATCCTCGAGATCGTCTCATTTTTCAGTGCACCCGCTGAAAGTAGCTTGGCTGTCTGCGCTTCTGTAACTTTCGCACCCATTCCAAGCTGGCCACTTACGTTACTTCCAGCACAGTATAGATTTCCATTCTCTAGGAATTTTGAGACAGAAATATTCGACTGGTTCACGATTTAATTTCATTATCACGAAAATGTCGTACCTCCCAAAACTACTGTGTGGTGACCGCCACAGGCCACATGTGCTGCGCCACAAGGTAGCTGCATTTGTTTCGGTGCTGCTTGCGTTGAAAAATTCACATGGATTCCCAATTTACCGCTCTCCGATTCACCGCAAACGTATACCAAACCGCTTTCTGCAAATAATTGATCAGTTCTATCGTTTGAAGTAGAATTGATTCATCTCCGACTGCTATTTCCGCTTATGACTTATTATTCTTATTATTAAAAAAACAAAGAACAATTTATGTTTCAAGGTCAAGGCACCGCTGGTTGATTTTTTTATTTATTTGGAAAGTAAAACGGTAAAGATATTCGAAATTAGGAAACTTACCAGTGAGAAAGGCGGAGTGATAGTATCCAGCACTGATTTCCTTCACAGGTTCGGGTACGTGAACTTTGGTGGGTTGCTTAACGAGGCCCGAAGTCCCAGGCTGTCCAAGTTGGCCTTCAAGATTGCTGCCCCAAGCAACGACGCCACCGTCGCTGGTAAGTGCCAGTGAATGATGCGATCCGGCAGCAATCTGGACGATTCTTGGTCCAGCTAATCCGCAATCATAGACTAGTACCGGCGAGCTTGCGCTGTCGCCTATCGCACCGCTTCCACGACCTAACTGTCCCTCTTGGTCGCTTCCGCAGGCGAAGATCTTTTGTGTTCCTAGACAATCGCCGGGAGACTGTGCTAATTAATAATTACGTTACTTCCGTCTCCGTGTGCGCGCTACCATTGCACAATTTATCTCGTTTAATGTCGTTTCTTGGGTATTCGCATGCGGGCGTCTACTCTTTTAAAGTATGAATAAGCAATTGAAATGTGAAATTCAATTGGATAGTTAATATCAAAGTAGATGACGCATATACGAAGATCTGTCGAGCGTGTTCAGTTTGCGACTTTGTCGTCTCGGAATTATAAATAGCGCGAGGCATGCGTACGTCCTATTCATCACGACTTTAGATACGAATCTCGACGTGGAAGAAATGGCCCGTTACTGCATTTGTGCATTGTTGAAGTGCGCAAGTGGACCGTTTCTTTATGAGAAGGCCTTCTTTCAGGTCGCCGGGAGTTAATTTTATCCCGGGAGGATATAAATCCACTGTCTTACCTGTGCAGATTAGAGTATGCGCGCGGCCGCAGGCGACGTGAGTGACCTTTTCCGGTTTCAAGACTGAAAGAATGGACATTTTGTTGTAAAAGTTTGAAGAGGGCATTATTGTTTAAAAGTAAAGGAATAGAATACGAACTTTTCACACACGATGGCTTACTGACATGGTTCTTGTGACCGAGTCCAAGTTGGCCCCAGTTGTTACTTCCAAAAACGAATAGGCGACCGCTCTCTTTGCATAGAAATGTTTCATCATAATTATAAACGCTCCTCAGCATATCAATATTATTGATTTTATATTAATTCCAAAATTAATACTATATTATAACGATCGATATTCATTCAGGTCTGTTGACGAGTCTATTCCGTGAACAAATGATGTCAACATTTATTTTAAAATCTTAGCATTGACTTATCTATCTTATGATTATATTATTCGAGACCCTGAAAATCTAAAAGTAAGATTAGAGCGACTTATTATCTAAGCTTACTATTTCAATGTCTCATGAACAAAGCCTACAACCCGCAACCCGCAGGCCGGTCGACCGATAGGGTAATAGTTTCTCGTGGCTTCCGACTATTTTATGCCACCAAACCGCGGTCATTCACCCTCTAATATCTTAAGGAAAATTCGGTATATAATGAAATACACAGAAACGATCGATACCCACAAAAATAGAATGAGACATTCAGGGTTTTAAGAGCTTTTCAAATATCGAAGTACTCTTCGAAACCAGTCAGAGTGATATCATCAAATATTCCAGAATCGGAAGTTGACTCGCGGCTTTCCTCTCGCGATAGCAGTCTACAATCGATGGTCAGGATCGATGTTGTTCGAAGCATCACGTATGAGTAGAACTATTCATAATGACGAAGAGCATGTCGGTTAAAGGCTGAACGCGAGCACGGGCATTGCGTGGCCGTATCGATTGGGTGGACAGCGGCTGTTCCAAGGCAGACACACAGCGCGACTCTAGCTAGCCACCTACCTTCCGGGCGATATGCTACAGCGGCTGTAAGTCATTGCTGGCTTCGATCAGCTAAGCACTTCGCGCAAGCACCACTCGATCAACATTTGACCTCATGTAATATTACACGGTAATCGAGATCACCACACGATCAGTAGAATCAAGCATAGCGCCTTGGAAAACCTGTTCTACTCAAGCTAGACATCATTACAAAGTAGTATAAGAATTATAGAAATATAAAAATATCGCGCTTGTTGTACAGGAAGGTAAATGTAACGTGGATTCGAGTTGCCACCTTTAAGTCTTAGCTTTCTATTTTCTTGAATCGAATATAAAGTTGATTCAAAACCTCTGGTGGAAATTCGTGTCATCCTTCATTCAAATAATTTAGAAATGAGTGTTCAAAGTACGAAAGAAAGTTTAATGCAATTTTCCCCAGGATTCTGGGTGAGATGTAAATCATGTAGAAGTGAAACCCGACCCGCTACGGTAACCATTGTGAACATACTCATTTCTGGAGCACAATTTGCCTGAGTGACATTTTAGTGATTAACTGGCGAGCACGATTTCTATACTCGCCAATTACCAGACATTTTCGATAATACACCTTCGTTGTGTCTACGAACAAACACCAACCCAATTGCTAGTATAGCTTGTGTGTCAACCTGTATGCTTGATGTTTATAAATCGCCCCGCGGCCGTCGTTGTGCTCGCCCGTTATTAATGAACTCGCAAGCAGCGCGGTTTACACGCCGAGCCATAAATTCGTCCAAGCGAAGTCACCCGGGCTTATTGTTAGCTGCTCTTTCAGTGACCCGAATTTGACGTAGAAATGACTTCCGCCGAGAATGAAAGTAAGAATGTGGAGCGCGATGGTCTCAAGATATGGCTACGTGGAAACTTTAACGCGTTCTGGGAGTGCATGTGTCCAATTTGGAAGTTCGGCGAATTCGTGAGCAATCGTGAAATAGCTAACAATGGGTAGGATTGAACCCAGTCAATGAGCCGTTTTGCACGTCGATTCCCACGAAAATAAGTGATTCCAAGCACGAATCAGTTAGTAGTTCGCCAACCCCTTTACTAAAGGGTTACTTTTCCCCTCCAAACAGCTGTTAACGTATAAATCTTCTTTCACAATTAATGCAAGAATGTTATAATATATTTCGGATATTACTTTAAATATTATTTGGTACTCAGATTTTTTGTAAGCCAACTCACTGTAACTAATGACTTAGTAGAAATTAACTGCAAGTGATAATCGATACATAAACCCTTATAGTTATATCTATCAAACGCAGTAGCAAAAACGTTTCTTCGTGAATAGGGGAGCAAAATTGAAACGGTTACATTTTCCCGTTGACTTGACATAATATTAAAGAGACATTAAGGGTAGCAGGTGCAAAAGGAGCGGCGTCGCCTCTAGGAAGTTATTCACTTATTGATTTTCGTTAAAATCAAGCCGACTAATGTCCGAATCGATGGAGTAATATACGCGCTCCTGCCACTAGAGCGGATTTATTGTGTGTGCCGGTATAAGCGGGTGCGAACGTCATTCCTCATACAGAAAGGGTGCTTTCATTTTTCAGTACGACTGGTACTGCGAATTTAACAAGCAGCACGAACAACCCTGTTCTTGACATCGAAAATAGTGTAATAAATATTTAATTATGCTAATGGCTCGTGTAAAAATCGTGATTAATACTCGCGGGTATATATTGCCTCGTGCTTTTAGCTTGCAAGCTTAGTTCGTCCTTGCGTTTGAAATTAGCCGGTGATATATTACCGCTAAGGCAGCGGCTCTAAGGAACTACTTTAACAGTTCGGTAATTTGTTAGCATATACTAGCAATACTCTTGCGTGATATCCGGGTGGACTTGGTTACTGAACTTACGACATATGACAGCAGAGTGTTCGTCCCCACAACTGACGGAGACCACTGGGTCCTTGCGGATGAAGAAATGAGAGGCAATATTGTCCGCAAATCTGCTGCGGCCAATTGTGAATACCGCTCCCGTTTCTGCAATTATAATGAACCATAAACTTAGTAATTATAACATGCTGGTATATGGGGATGCTAATGAAGAAGGAAAGCAATTTATTTTTATTGTTTCATTCATAGGATAAATTTAAAAGAATGTCTTACAGGTACTCTAACACGAGTCGTCCTTGAATCATGAGTGCATTAATGGTTCTATCTTTTTTATTTACCATTCATACTATCAATGACTAAGGGTGCATTGAGAATGTATTATCTGACGCGAGTGTCTTCGGAAAAGCGACGTATTCCCACCCATTTCTGTCGCCAATTAAAACGGCAAATGCAAATTGGAGCGAAAGGCTAATTCTCGGTGGAGGGTTGACATAGACAAGGGTGTTGGCATAAGTCACTACTGTGCTTCTGCAACCTTGTGCAAATTAATCCTTTAATGGTCTACCGTGCTGCCTTAACGATCCAGCTCTCTCGGCGCGACTGTCAAAAAGCAAATACCAGATAACTATTTGTTAGCGGTGTATTGGTGCACGGTGACATCTTGGCTCTTCGTTTCGAAAGGTCAATGATGCAAGACACCTGTGTAAATCGTACTCGCAATTTAACTGGTAGCCATGTTCGCTTATCAAAAGTTCAAACGTCGATCTCTTGCATTATTCATTGGACATCCATCTTTCGACGCGAGTTGCGTCTCGCTGATCTCCACTGACGTTAATTACCAATCGCACTTGGCGTGCTTGGAGCAGACGGCTTCACCAGATGATATCCTACCCTCTCTTGGCAAGGTCACCGTTAGAAGTTAGTGCCAACACGTTAGACTTGATAAGAAACGCGACAAGTTTACGAGTTTAGCGCAGTATGGAAATCGCGGTTACTTTTGACTTTTACCACCTGGTTACTTTATTTAAGAGAGCATAGAATACTTTGTAGCTTTACAAAGACTGACCTTAGATTTGCAACTTACGATTAAGGTTTGTGCAAAGAGTATAAGTTAGACGAATTCATATGCGTTAAATTCTATGATTAGAGACGCGTTAATTATTCGGAAAATTGGAATTGCAAAATTGAGTAGTTGTATGACTTTTTATGCTTGTTAAATTTACAATTCTAGCAATGATTTATTCACTATAATTTGTTCAAACGGTAAATATAAAAGTATTTTAGTGTCCAGGGGTTAAAGACCGCTTGGAACTTCCATCAGTAAATGCGACAAATGTGGAGCGTGTCCTCGTTCATAAAATGATATGAGAGATAGCGCATTTTCTGTCACGACATGTCGCCGATGCGCTTATTTTCAAGCTCCGGACTAGACAGATACATTGTTTCCTGAAACGGTCGCTGACCCCCGCCGGCTTGCTTCGATCTTTAATAGCCATGAAAATGAAGCAGACACCGCATATGAGTGATGTCTCTCGCTAACGCAAACAGATACAGGTAGAGAGATGCACGCGAAAAGCCGAGTAATGTTTAATACGTTTTTCGTGGCAGCTAAAGTTCCAACAACTGTGAAAAGTTTAAGAACATTGTCGCACTTTTCGAAGTGTGAATGATTATAGGTTTTCCTAGATTCCCTACACTTGAGTAACACGCGCTTCCATAGCTCTGTACATACACAAGACCGTCTGTGAGTCAGCCGAAAGTTTATTTTCCACCTAGATCGATTTTGCAATCAAACAATACACGAATCTATAGGCAAGAGATTTTGACGATATGAACTTGACAATGCCAATCATTGTTTCGGATATTTGCGCAAATAACATCGTGCCGAGAAATTGAAGCAACGTGCAATTACGTTGTTGCGTGTTTGTTTGGCCGGCAGGTGTGCGCTTCGACTGCACACCGGAACTTTTCGTTCGAGTGCAATATGTGCATTTAAAAACAAAAAGTAAAGGTGTATTAAGAATAGAAAAGCATAGGAAGAACTGTTTGCAGTGAGTAAAGTGCATTTTGGTGTTTGTTTTTGGTTGCTTTTGGCACTAGTTACCGGGTATAGTGTCCATCTCCGATGAACCCATGTTCAGCCGTTGCGCCGCGGAACTTGCAGCGGACTAAACCGGCGCCTGACTCGCCAGGCATGCCTATCATGGTGGTGGCTTAACTCAACGTTGCTTGGCAACTGGAAATCAATTTCTAATGGCAACCAAGCCAAGCTCGTGCAAAGCCAAAGAATGGGAGCGATCGTTCCTGTGGCTTTCCCTCGTGTGAAAAGCTGGAAGCCTCCGAATCCTTTGGTACCGTCGTGCTGAACGCCATGATTTTCCGGTCTCTGGATACGCAAAAAGTGTGACAGCAACGTCATTCAAGTGAATCGAGGGATGAAACAATCTGTTCATACGATAAGGAGCATGCACCACTTGAACGAACTAAACACTAAAACAATAGCACGTTTTTTTGAATCGGTGAAGTTTTCTTAAATATCGGTCAGAAAGTGCAATTTTATGTTTTATTGTAGTGCGCGTGGTTAGGAGCTTATATGAATAATGAACAATATATCGGTAATGCCTTATTTTTACAGAAACCCAAAATTACAGACCTTTTTAAGAATTTCCTTAGCTAATACGATGATACTTGGAATGGCAGCATTGCTGTGGGGAAGGGTAACAATTTTAAAAAAGCCTCGCAGCTAGGTATATGTGAAAAATCGTGCTACCTTTCAGAGGAACATTAAAAATAGGGCCTGGAAAGCAGATAAAGGTCTGCGCATTAGAGGTCGCGTTCAATCTGGGGCTTGGGATCTACGCTATGAAATTTACTGTGGCCTTTTCCACAACATTGAACTGAGCCTGATGATAAGATTATGCCGACTTCTTTCAGTCGCGATGTAAAACATATCCAATTTCTTAGGACCCCTTACTACGGAGTTATTACTATAGCAGTATAAAACAGTGTGCGATAACGTCCTTAAAAAAAGCTTTAAAGATGTTAAAGATCGCCTTTGCTTAGAGTCAAACACCTCGGAAGACCCGGGATACTCAGACACTTGGAAAAGAATGTCTTTAAATACGAAAGGCAAGCTTTATTTCGTCTGATCGATATACACACACGCGCTGGTAATGTAAAGTAAAAGCCAGACGAATGTTTTAACATCTTCCACTTCTTATAAAGCGATTAATAATTATAATTCTATTGTCTAACTTATAATTTTGTATTTCAAAATAAATGTACAACCTTAGATTTACAATCCTACTAATTTTACCGTGAGTTATAAAAAGCAAGGAATTGGTTAAAGCATTCTATAGGAACATATTCAGAGAAAAAGCAACAAGTTGTATTAATAGATATAAAAGCTGAAAAGAAAATCAAATATTTAGCATTTTCCTTCATTCAAGTAAAGCGCAAGAGCAGTGGCGCGTCGAATGCGAGTAATGAGGGCGCCAGCGTCGGAAACGTGTGCGGCTCCAGTGTGTAGTGTGTATACGATCGAACGTTCTGTCATTTTCGCCGGAATCGCATGTATTATCAGGCAAAAGTGGTATGAATCACTGCTGAGAATATTCAGAAAGTGCTACAACGATTCTACCAGCTGTTGGAATCATCCCTCTTGGTATGTACTCGTTAGTAACAGCTATTCCCTCCCGCATCTTCATGCTAACCTCGCTAGTGAACGTCCTGCTTCTCGAGAGCGATGTATTTATCTATTGATTGTCGCGATATATCTCTACTGTTGATTATATTCTGTGCTGATCTCGATAGCCAGTTCATAATTTAACTTTCGTAATCACTGTTGTTTCAAGTTTTATCCCTGTCGTTTTTAAGCTCCGCTTTTTCCTAACCAGCGCACTGTTTACATGGATAGTATTCTTCTGCCGCTCTTTTTATTGTTTCGTAATATTTGACGCGTGCATCGGGGATGGTATACTGACTGCTATACAGGTTTTTTGTTTTGGATTTATGTTAATAACGACTGCGTTCGATTCGTATTGTTTTTTCTTGCGCGATCGTGAGTGACCTTGGTTTCAAGGTGTTCGTCTGGGCAACAGATGTGGTATAAAGATTTCCTAAACTCTGTTTAGGTCTCACTGCATACATACTCTTAAAAGTTTCTTGTTATTCGTGATCTGTATGTTGAAATGACTGATACCAAGGAGCCAGATAAGTCAGAGAACAGTACAGACAACAAGACAGAGAGCAAGACAGAAAGCAAGATAGAAAGCGAAACAGAAAGCAAGACAGAGGACAAGTCAGAGAGCAATGTACAGCAGCCGCCGAATTATGAGTTTGATGGCAAGAACTATGTGTATAAAGATCCAACGACTAACGTCACATACAAGTTTGACCAAGAGAAGAATGATTGGGTGGTAAAAGAGGAAGAGGAGGAATCAAAATCTAGTGATACAAAAGAGGATACTAGCAATACATCCGAACCAGCACAAGGAGTTTTCGGCTTTGAAAATGATACACATACCTACACGGACCCCAATGATGGCAGCGCCTACTTTTGGGACAAGGAGAAGAATGCCTGGTTCCCAAAGGTACAGTTTATATAGTTTATATACAATTCTCTGTTAACCAAACCTGTTGATTTAAAGAACTTCCATTCAATGCTACATCTTTATAAATATGTATTATAGTTTTTTGCCTATCAATTTGGAGTTATAGCAATCTTTATTAATGTTTCTTTTGATCATAGGTGGACGACGACTTCATGGCGAGATATCAGATGAACTATGGTTTTGTGGAACCAAATGACGAAGAGTCAAAGCCTCCCACACAGCCACCACCGCCGTCTCAACCACCGAATAAAGTTGACAAAGAGCAAAAGAAGTTGGAGGCGAAACGAAAAGCACAAGAACCACCCACCTGGTTTGAGGTGGATGAAGCACATAATACAGCTATTTACGTAACTGGCTTGCCTCTCGACATTACAATGGAAGAACTCACGGACGTTTTTACGAAATGTGGCCTCATAGCACGCGACGAGAAGGGCAAGGATAGGATAAAACTGTACAAGGACTCCAATGGCCAGCCAAAGGGTGATGCTTTGTGTATCTACATAAAGGTGAGTCGAAACGTAAACCAATTCTGTCTGGGTTTTTTTTCATTGTTACTTCATTCTTGGCGTAAATAGAAATGTGTATCTATGAGTTTACGTTCCGAACGCACTGTTCGTGCGTTTGAGAGAGAGTTGTTTTTATGACATTCTCGAGCGTTGGCGCTGTCTGATCCTTTATTGTTATACTGTGAGACGTTGTTGGTGTCGCCGCCACACTCATGTATTTGGTACTGAGTTATTTACATTTATTTATTTTACTATATTCATAAATTACTTTTTAAGCAAAGAATGACACTTGGTACATACGGGATACGTAGTTTTACGCACAAGTTTTATTCATACAATATACAACATCGCGTTAAATAGAGATTGGCAAGTGTTCGATGATTCCTGGACGTATTTACAAAGAAAGCGGTGTCGAGTAACATTACAATAATGTCGATGCGAACAATAAGTTAAGATCTAAACAAGTGGAGTTAACACTTTCGTTTGACACTGTTCATTTTCTCTCTATTTTGACTAAATGTACGATGAAGAATCTTCTCTTTTAATATGTGAGTCTGTAACTCCTAAGTACATCGATCAGTTCTATAGTACACATCGATGATACGCATATGATAATTATAATCGAGTAAACGAGTAACGAGGTTCTAGTAGTATGATGTACGTTCTAGCACTTTCGCGCGCGGATTAATAATGGAAAAAGTTTCGAAAAAGGTGCAAGAATTCAAACTAATTTGTGTTCCAAAAGTTGCACATTCGTGATATGTAAATGTTTGAAAAACATACGAATTTTCTATATAGTTTTCTTAAAATGAAGTGTATTAGTTTACGTTTCGAACTTGAAGAGATCTTGACGAGTAGACGTCCATTGATTTTCGAAGGTACTGCACTTTTTACCGCAATTAATCCATTTGCATTGCAAATCAATAACATAGTGCTGGTACTTCGATCCACAATTGTCATCGGCTCATGTAATAGCGCGTGCTAGTTTTGCAATCACAATGATTCGAAGCATCAAGAATTCTGATAAATAGGCTTTAATCGCGAGAATCGCAACATTTATTCTATTAGTTAAAGAGAAATTATGAGCTAAGAGTCCCCCGAACACCCCGGGCGTACTCGGGGATGGGGAAACGAGAGTGATAGAGTTAGAGAGGAACTATGAGATAGTTTGGCCGATATCGAGCGAACGAATTGTCAGCCTCTGTTCGGCTTTAACGGTGCGCATCTCGTAGCACAATGCTCCCGTACTGCCAGAGGCGTCGCATTTATTCATGAGAGCGAAACTGAAATCAACCCTCTATCTGCCGGACCAAAGACCACAAAGCCATTCTAGTTGCAGAAGTTACAGTCATTCGGAACACTACAGGCTTCTTCGCCGTGTCGCGTTCCTCCCTACCGTTCTGCCTCTCCGTAACCGCTCTATTAACGGTACCATAACGCGCGGCACCACCTAAGAGAGACGCCGAAGAGCAGTGTTCCTACAGTTAGAGCTCGAAATCGTAAACTACATATAGATACGTTTTCAGGGAGAGCTATCGAATAGAGGTGGTTCACGACGGAGCCAGAATGATGGTGTATGCTAGCCAACTAGTTTAGGGTTTGAGTAAGACTTCCTCGCGTGCGAAGTCATTGATCGACGGATGATATTGCGAGAGGATAGTGTTGACGTCGGTTAATCCTTGTGGCTTATTATTACTGGGTCCGCCACCCAGGAATGCACTGTATTCCCGTCCTTTCGTCACAGTAACGGGATAGTTCTGGGCCACCCTCTGCGAGGAATATCCTGGATGAGTCCTGTTCGAATGATGTCGCATCCGAGGCTGACGGTTCATACGGTTACTGCAAGAAAGACACTCTTTTAGTTTATCTTTCCCGTAATTTTACTGACAATTTCCTTAGTTTCCAATTTAGCGGGATTTCTCGTATTAAATTAGGAGTTGAATAATCTTACTTGATTGGTGGCCTCGAGCCAAGATTCACCCCATTTGCCCAGTGGTGATCGCCACCCTGCTCCGACCAATTTTTTCTTTTCCAAGACCGAGGCTTTTCCTGCCGTTCGGTCTTCTGCGTCCTCTTGCCTGAATATTTCTTACGCTTCCTTTCCTGTTTCAATCTTTGGTTCTGCGGTGCGGACGGATCCCCACCATTTTTCCGTTTTTTGACTATCGTTCGTGCAAAAAAAATAATCATTTTAACCCAAAGTTCAAGAATAAAGATGATTATAAAATTCGTTAAGATAATGATTTAGTGGGAGAAGCACTCGTTCAGGACGATGTATTTCTACCAATTTTCATGTCTCTCTTAATCGCGAGATCTTAATTGTCGAGTAGCTTTGGAATTTACGTAATTGGATTCTGAGTAATTCTACTGTGCTAAGCTTCATTTATAATGTCCTTTAGCTTTAAATAGTTTTCACTGCAGGTTGTAATTAGAGCGTCTAGTTACGTGAATTGAGTACTTTTATGTAACAAGAGGGTATTCAGGCATACCTATACGCCCTGCAGGCGCCTCGCATATGTAATGCTTGGGCACCATGCAACTGCGCGCGCCCCACTTGTACTTCAATGCTGGATCCATTATGATGCATTGCCAGGCATACTTCTCGGACTTTTCCGTCTCTTGTCTGCCGAAACTCTGGAAAACCACTTTCTCGCCGGTCACGCCCCACTCCCAGTCCATCCGTTGCCAGTTAAATATCCCGCCGATCCATCTTTCTAATTTCGCTGAAAAAAATCGGGAGCCAGAAAATAGAATACGAATCCAATTGAAATTGAAGCCAGAGTGTTCTATCGCCAGCGAGGAAGCCTCTTTATTAAAAATTCATTATTTTCGTCAGATTCTTTATTAAAAACGTATTTGGAGCGGAAAGGCTAACAGGTTGAATTAATTTCAAGTGTTGGCATTCCCAGTTGCGTGTATACGGTTTTGTGTTTGCGTTAGTAATAAGTTGCACCTATTGTAATATGCAAAATGGAAGTCTCTAGCGGGCATACCGGGCACGGATCACCTATGGGAATATTGCATGCAATAGTGATTAGCGCTATGTTGAAAACACATTGGCTTTTTTAAGTGCCCTACTGTCACAAATACCACCCGCATATGTGTCTTTTTTTTTATGGTCTCCAATGATTCCTATTAGAAAAACATCTCCACAGTGTGTGAGTGGGAAAAAATCTACAACAAGATGTTTCCATTATTGTAATATATAGAAAATTGAGCTCGCTCTTAATTAAAGATGCGTGTAACATTGAAGAGGAATCATTAGGAGGAAGGGCGGATATAACGGAGTCCATATTCTCTCCCCCCCTTTATAAGTAACTCTTACAGCCGGGGGGAAACAGAGTCGATGTTCCACTTTCGGAGAATTCCCGGGTGAATAAGAATATCGAAGCACGTACGCGGATACCGGTGGCCACAATGACGCAAGAACGTATTTTAGTCGGGTGGAAATTGTGTTCCAGCACCAGGTACACTGCGCTGAGTGTCTGTGAGTGTGTTCGGCTCTCTCGTGAAACAGTAATTCCCCGTGAGGAAGCCAGGATTCCTCTTCTTCTGCCGATACTTGCCCCATTAATACTTACGTTTCCCTCAGCAAGCTACACTTACCAAGGAAAACTTGGAAACTGTAGACCCATTTGTACTAACGCCAGCATTTTGTGTTGTTAATTCGTAAGCACACGCGATACATCGGACTCGTTAAGAGTATTAAACTGGATGCATTTAATTCTGTTTCTATCAGCTGACTACTTCAATGAATTGAATTGCATCCTTGCTTGGCAATGTATTAGAAGTTTGTATCATTTTGTCAGGTGCACTTATTAAAAACTAATTTCGCTATTATATTTGAATTGCCTCGTACGTATCTATTTTAATCAATTGATCTAGTCACACTAGCTCTTTTATCGTGAAAGAATTTCATTCCTAACTATTGTGAGTAAGAATGCCTTGGATATATCGGGGGAAGGTTTCCAGGAAATAATAGCGTTCGAGGGCAATCGCGTAATAACATATTCTTCGACGAAGACGATGGCGTGACTTACTGAATTGGTCGCCCATTAGATACTTTCGCAGCATCCTATCCTTGCCACGCTTATTGGGAATCGCCAGGGTGGCATTGCGGTCCTTGCAGTGGAAATAGGCTTCCCTCCAGGGTGCCTCGCCCGCGCTGAGGTAATAGCAGTATCCTTTCAATCGGAAGAATCCTACGGGGCAGGCGAAACGCTTTATAACCCCGTTTTGCCGACTGACTCCCGGCCGACTTTCCACCAGCGGGTTAACGCTTATGCTTTGCGGCTCCACCAAGATTGAGGAGATGCCTGAAACAAATTGTGTTCTTTAATTTATTGGCCCTATCGCACTCGAACGATTCTGTGAAGGTCTGGCACTATCTGATTTTTGAGACTCCTGCCGTTTATAGTATTACTGGGAGTTTATCTCCAACAGTGGAAATGAAGAATTTAGCCAAATTTTAGCGAACTTTTTCATACCAGTTAAGTTTCGAGTTTGAACAAGGAGATTTTTAAGGTTTCACATCGACGTGTTTTATATAGTATAATATTGATTGACGTGTTAAATATTCGGTTTTACCGGTTACCTTTAAAAGCAGGGGATTGAAATCAGCACTTAATGTCGCGACAGCATTCGCGCAACATTGATGGGATTATGTCGGGAAAAAATACTTTCGCGTTATTTATTGCACATCCGGACAATCCGCGGAACAATAGCGCGGCGCGTTAAATAAAAGGCGCGCCGATAAAATGGAATAAATTGATGAGGCGTTTCCCAGTGAATACACGGCATCCAGTTCAATACATAGCGATAGAATTCCCTCGCTTATTTGCACGTCATTTAGCAGAACTCTCGGTGTATTACGCGCAGGAGTGTGCCTCCAAAAAGCAGGCTCGTTCTAAAGCTCTTATTCGAGGCGCTCGAATACAGCACCGACTGTTTGTTCTCCCTCTCTTTTCCTCTTTCATCTAGGACGCGATATATGCCGCACAATTCAGTGTACACTGGCACAATGAATTGTGTACAGGGATAAGAGGTACCCAGTACTGTTCCCTGATAATGGCGTTTCCACTGTTCTTAATCGGTGCGTTCATGAAACTGCCGATTGAAATCATTGAGCCCGTCCGATTCTGACTGGCGTGCCTCTCTCGATGCTCCCATTTTCCAGCACTCCTTTTTTCTCGCTTCACGCGCTCACTTATTCCGAATGATTTCGTATGCCAAAAGTGTGGAACTTCATCGCATTAATAAGTTTGACTGAACATTGAGCAAACGTTAAAAAAGTAGTAGCTCGACTTTTATGAGAAATGGGTCAAGTAGAGTATATCGGGGGAAAGGTTTCCGGTCTCGTTTTTAATCGACTATCTTGCCGGGGATCTTCGAGATTTAATGGCCGGTCTCATGAAAAGTGCAATCTGATTTAACAAAGTGCAGGCGTTACGCCGGTGCGCCGTCGCACGGCAAACGTGACCCGGGCGGAATTGTCAAATGCGCGCGTGCATCTCCATCCTCTTTCAGCGCAACATTTTTCCAACGCGTGGCTTTATGCAAATTTAAAGGATACACGTCCCGTGCGCCGTGCGAATTGCACTCGTCGCGGCTTTATGTCCCAGCATCCAAGGAAAAATAAACCCGAGGCTTTTTCTATGGAGAGCCGCGGGAAATGCCTGGGGTTAAAGCGGAAAATATGCGGGACAAGTTGATGTGTCAGAGATCAACAATAATTATATCATAATATATGCAATGCTTCTATATCTTAAGTAATAAATATTATTTCACAAGACGTCTTAGTACACAAGTTGTTACACAAGTTAGAAGGTGTCGGACATGTATACTACTCCAATTTGGATGGTTCGAGATTTCAGTTAGTAAAGTTCCTTGAGATCCAAAGTTTGGAGCACTCGAGCAAATGAAATACTATCGCGCATAACACTTCGAAAATGTCATATATCTTATTCCCGATTGCCCAATACATCTCTTATTGACATAGAAGAAAATTTATGTTCGTAATGTTGGCTTTAGCTTCTTGTCAAGGGAGTCCGGGAATTCCCATCAGTTATTCTCCCTATGTAACATGACTCTGGGCGAATTTCTGACAGAATCAACAGATCGTCGCCAAGCTAGCGATGCATACCAAAGGATCATCAATCCTCGGCGCTCTTGTCTCTCCGTTTAAGGGCACAATCGCAAACCCATAAAGGCCTGAGGATCAAGCTGGTAGTCGGCACCACTGTCATTCGTTCCGAGTGAATTGACTTGTGCAGTCTGGGCCTTGAACGCGATTTTAACATTATGCAACAGCAGCAACCTCTTTGACGCTCGATCAAATGCAAATGTTCACAATATAAAAAAAGAGCGGTGTTCATATACGTGGCACCATAAGAATTTTTTACCGAACATTACAAAATTCAAGACACACATTGTTTGAACTTTGAGCTATACGAAATTATCGAACCTTTTACCCGATGTTAAACTCAACGATTCTATCGCGAGCATAAGTACTGAATATCCACCTTTATTAAATATGCTCTCTTTTTCCTGTGAGCCAGGATTTAAGTCAATTTGCAGAGCTACGTCGACCCCCCCAGCACACAAAGGGGAATGAATCCCCTTTGAGAATTGAATGGATAAATGTGGATCATAAAAATTGAAGGATTACACTTTTACATTCTCTCAGTTAATTGCTAGGAATATTTATCTTACCATCTGACCGACTTCTGAGACAATACTTATTACGATAGGTAATTATCAAGGCGAAAGTGCACCGGGCAAGGGAAGCTACCGTACAAGAAAGGTTAATAGAGCTCGACGCGCTCCGTTAATAGTTGCATAATAAATCTTGTCAGAATACGCGCGGCATTAATTCACGCGATTACTGTGCTCGCGCCGAAGCATGACTCATTGAGCTCCATTATTAAAAGCATAGTTTACCGCTTCATAAGTTAGAGTCTCGCACGAAGCACTTGGCACTTCGAGCAATCATGAGGATTAGCTCGAAATCTAAGTCTTTAATCGAATTAACTTTTAATCGGTTGAATTTTGATTAGATTCAAAGTAGATTTCGTGCGCGGCAATAGAGCTAATTGGGTAGAGACAATTACCAGGAATTCTACTACTGATTCATTAGCCTTCATACATACTTGAAGGAAAATTCCCATCTATCATCGTGCAAACTTCTTACGATCTTTGAAACGGTTAATTATTCAATGACAAGAACGTATTTATACGATTATGTAGATTTGACTGTATCTTAGAATGAATGACAAGTTATAATCTACTCACAATTTCATCTTAGATCATTTCAAGTGGCGCCAGTACTTGACGTGACTCTCGAGCACCTAAACAGCCTGTTTTCCGTGCGACGAGGCAGAAAGTTTGCTTGTCGACGATACTTCAAGTGACAGTGAAAGTACGCCTACTCCCTGATGTAACGCGTCACGAGCAAACATACATCATCATATGCAAAATTCATCGATGACGATTTTGTTTTCATGCCGGTCCAATAATACAGGCTTCGAGCACTTTAGCGCGCACACTTCCGCGTGTAACCCAGTTTTCAATGCGTTTGATGTTGCCCGTTCCACGAAGCACGCGTGATATCATCTGAGAAAGTTGTCCCGACGCATTGACTCTAATGACACCGTTCTCCCTTATGGTAATCGTCCGAATTGCACCACCCATCCATCCGCCTGATTTATGACTCTGCAAAGCTCCTGAGAAGTAACTTGCCCTGCGAGAGAAGCCAAAGAGTAAGATGTCCACTTTGGAAAGTGTTAATTGAGTCAAACGAGCGTGGGTCAAAAAGATCACACCTTAACTCGATTCCTTCTAAATGTATCATTTCTTTTTATCAGTTATAAATTTATACGAGTCATTATTCGATTCGCATATCTTGCATTTTCTAGTGCAAGATCTTAATATTACAATATCGGCATTTCAATAGTTATCAATAGGAAATTTTGTCAGTCTGATACATATAAATTTATACGTGTCAGTCGGAATGGTGGGTGCAGAAGTAGTAAATTAGTTCAATTCAGCATCGAGCGCTTCAGGAACTTTATATAAATCGATAGATCAATCTCAAGTGGTAGTAATATCCCAGCTGTGTTGGGAGTAGCATATAATCTTATAGTGGTGCCGGGTGTACTTCAAGGCGGGATGCTTTATGCTTCTAGACTGATAGGCTTAATGTCTAAAAGGAGAGAGTCTCTATATCGAGCTTTTTGTAGAACATGGCTTAAAGCTCGCTGTCTTTCTCCTTTCTTCTTATATATATACAGACAGAGAGAGAATGTACAAAGAATTTAATTAGTTCCTCTACTCTTCCAGCGCTTTTCCCCCGTTCTCTCCCACTCTCTCTCTCTCTTTCTCTGTCCTCTCCGTCTCTCGCGCTCGCAGACCTTAGAAGTCAGCGGGCACCAGCCAATCTCGTTTCACGCGAAAGCTCACAAAGCTACGTCTTCATCAGACCACCATCCTCTCTCACCCTGACTTCTTTTCTCTCCTCCTCTCCTTTCTCCGGCCCCGCCACGTTCATGCGATTACACTGCTTTGCACTGCCGCGAACATTCGTGAACTTTGAGTTTTCGCCGATAATTAATTGGTAGTCGGTGTGGCCGGAGTAAAAAAAGGTGTGCCGCCAACTCCAGCCCGCCCCCACTGTGCCACTCACTAATTTGTCTCGCCCGGCAATTATTCGGCGAGTAAAGTTCTCGCGTGTGCTCGAGCCGTCCGTGAGGCCGGCACTATTAATTCAAGGCCGAAAGCGGCACTGCGAGCAGGTTAAACCCTTGAGATATGAATTAATAAATCATCGTCTCTTTGTTCGGCTGCCGGGTGAAGCGTAAAAATGAGGCGGGAGCGAGTACGATTTAAGGGAGATATTCAGAATGCCGAAATGCAGTTGGTTGGTATATTCCTAGTTCTGTTAATGCTTGACGTGTGATTTAGAGTTTTGCGAAACGTATTACTGTTTAACCTGTGTCTTTTATTTCCTATTGTTAGTTATATCGGAGTAGACGTTTTTTTTCCTTACATAGGGTAAACTTTTATCGGATTCGTTTGCGGATAACGAAATTTTATTACCAAACTTCCATGGGAATGGATCGGGAATGCAATCTGCGCTTACTTTTAACGGAGAGCATTAGAAACGAGTATTAACTCTCGACTATCGTTCTCAATCCCCATTAACTTTTTCCCTCGACGTTCCACTCGAAATATTTTAGCCCACTCGATCCAACCCTGTTATCCCGAAATCTAAAGCAGAATCTCTGTGTTAAAGGACTTTAGACTCGCGGAATATGTATATATATATATATATATATGTATTGCAGTTAACCCGTAGCCGTGTATGAAGTGAGTGAAAAAGCCTGCTTTAATTCACAATTCCGTCTAATATCCTCTTACGTCCCAGTGCACATTTTTCGGGACATCCATTTGGGTTGCTCGAGTAGACGATGTTTAAGCTTCCAAGTTTCGTCGAGCCATAGCTACCCGTGGAGAGTCTCTAGCGTAGCCGGCTAATGTCCTATGATATATGGCGTGTACCGTGCGATAGGCACTAAAGGCATAACCATTTGTCACGCGAAGAATGTTCCCTTCGACACGGTACTTCTTCACCACGAAAGAGTCTCAGTCCGCATGTCACGGCGAGGCAATACACCGCGATAGCGAGACAGAGAGAGAGACAGAAAGAGTGAGAGAGTATGGGAGACTGGAAGACTGAGAGAGAGAAAGTTAAGCGTAACGCAGAGCTAAGAGTTGCCGCGACTAAAACGCAAACATCATGCAAGAACAGGTATGGCCGAGTGGAGGTTTACCCGCGTGCCCTTACGCTCGACGGTGAAACCTCGCCGCGAAGAGTCGGCTTTATCTTGTCTCCATTCGCAACTACCTCGGATATAATTCCGGGATTATATTTCCTCGCGGCCAGCACTATTTACATTCAATGCCAAGCTGACCGTTCCTGAGATCACCCGGAGCGCGCTCCATATTCCTTTGAGGTGCAGTGCGACAAATGGCCAATTTCTCTCGCTACTTATCCTTAACGCGAACGCCGATAGACTTTTGTACTTCCCATGCTTTCTAGAATATAGCTCATTCAGTTAAGTGCTACAGTGCTTTCGAAACGCTAGCCTGCGAATTTCAGGATCACTAATTCTCCTTTTTGTCTCGCGAAACAGTACTTTCCAAGTTAAAAGCTTTAATGTTCGAGTACTTTCAACGTTTCCTTTGCGGAGTTCATTTGATGGACATTGATAGAAACATCGGATGCTGTTGCTTTCGAATTGAAAGTTATATTCGTTAAGGAAGATTAGTGTATATTCAGTAAGGTTCCGTCTTATTTTATTTATTTTAACTAGCAATGAAATTGATTGATTATGCTAGTCCAGAGAACTCAAGGAATTATCATCAAAGCTATTACTCATATTGGATGGCGTAATATCGGCTGTCAATATGATCTCACAAATGACAAACCATCGGGGAAACCGAATTCGAAGTTTATAGCGGCACATTGCAGTCACCTGATCACTTAGTTTGAGATCATGAAAGCCTCGTACCTTTAAATTTAGTCGGCTTCGAGACAAGTTGCCGATCCTAGGAATCCATAAATTTGAAATTATCGGTGAGTTAGTGGCAGGTGGCTAGTTAACTTAATCATGAGAAGGAATTCCGTCCAGTGGCAGATACCTCGCGTTCACCGGGTCTCGTGAAACATTAAGTGGCGCGGGAGCTTCGCGAGATGCTTGAGCAATTTGTCTTTTCGTTTCCTGCGTCTACTTCGAAATTCCAGCTTCACAGACCAGCCTCCTTCTCTCCGCGCTCTTCCTCTTTCTATGTGCAGGAAAAGAATATCTTTGCATAACTCCCGGCGGACACGTCCGCTTCTGTCCGGCCGCCGCGGCTGAAGCACGCCTTTTTATCTTCTGCTAACATTTGCATATCGAGAAATATTTACGATGCAGTGAATCTTACGCGAGAACGCCGCGCAAAGGGTGAAAGGAGAAGATGTACACAGAGAACCGGTATACTCGTCAATTATTAAACGATCATAAATATTGTCATGATGCGTAATGATCGACGCACAATGTCGACGGAAATCAACTAATTGCTTGCTTGCACTGTCAAGAGATCACTTTCTATCTTTCCTAATGCAACGGTGTTTTCGCGACGCTAGACAGATCAGATATATAAATGGTGATTGTGACTCGTGCGACTTACGAAAGTCAAAGCTTGTCAGGCGAGGCGCATGCATAGTGTGTAATCTGCATTAGGCGGCGGCTTTATTAGACAGGTGCGATGCAGGTAGATAGTTTACCCACGTTTTCTCCATCCATTCATAAACCGCATGTGGCACAAGGCTGATCTTACTGACCCGTTGCTTGGTGCTCGCGTTTTCTCATTAATTATGCCAGTGGTGGTCGCTTTGTCTCGTTGGAATTCTCGAGTGGTCAGTGCCAAGCAATTATCCAACTGTCGATGAGATCATGATTTTGAATCATATGTAAGAATGCGAGTTATATCGTCTTGTTTAAATATTTCTACTATTATTTACCGTATATTGGATTTCGTGTTTAGAGTAAAAAAAAATCAGAGCCCTTTCACGCGAATAACGCCAAGATTCAGTTCGCTCATATCTGCAATATTTGAGTGAGAAAAACTTGTTTTGGTCCGAGTATTTCTCGGGAATATGCTCGCTGGACTTCACGAGGGAACGTAAAATTCCGACAAATGTGCATCAAGATAGCAGTGTCTTACGAGCAGACGTGACGGGAAAATGTATTGGGTATTCGTAGGCATTCAAAACATAAACGACCAAGTCTGCGCACTCAGTTGGTGCGCTACATAAGAGAAATGGTCATTTTCTAGCTAGGTCAGCAGTCGTAAGTCGAGCTTTGTACATGCGAGAAGTAAGCCGAAAAACACGTCACCGTCATGGCCTTCTTCGTGCCGCTCCTTGTTTATATGCCATTTGCCCTTGCTTCTGCGATTCTATGGGGTCCGTTCTTTTCGGGACACGCGTGCAAGCATTCCTGACACACGAAACTTCGGCTAAAGTCGTCACACACGTCGAGTGGAATTTAGAGTGGAACATCATACTTCCATTTGCCTTGGTGCTTTAGTTGAACTAGTACATTTGTAAAATACCTGTGTCGCTTTCGGTTTTATTTCTGTTAGCGCGAATTTAGGCTGTACCGACATAGCCCTGCCGTATTTCATGTTGTTCTTGGCACCTTTATTGTTTGAGAGTCTTATTGCTTTCAGTTTAATTCCATTTTTACCAAGTGAAAGTTCAAATGGTAAAATGGTAATGTTAGTCTATTTCGCGTTGACATTTAGGTTAAAATGGAGTTACTTTTTATTATCTTTCAAAGTTGTAAATTGTCGTATGTTTCCGTTTGTTTGGAGTAGACAATGCGACAGTATAGGTGCAAGTCCCAAGGACCTGTGTGATAAAGAGGCCGTCAACAATTACATAAGTCACTTTTCGAGCCGCTTCTTTTCGTGGGAAAATTTATCGAGCCTTTTCTCTCAATGCTCGTCGTTGGTTCGATCGGTTGGCCGGCGCTATTCTTACGGTAGGTGGTTCGCGATCTCCTTTGATAGTGCACTATCTACCACTTCTTCCTATGGGCTCCCCGAGCGCCCGTGCACCTCTCTCCAACGAAAATAGATCGCCCTGTCTTCTCTATTCAAGCGAAGCGCGCTCGAGAGTATCTGTGGTGCAGAGCATCCCGAGCACACGCGGCCGCACATTCGCACTGGCATCGTGCTCTATATTTTTCCACCAGTTCTTTCTCTCTTTCTCAGCCCCGCCGGGGAAAAACAGATCGAGAAAGCGAGTGAGTGGAAAAGGTCGGGAAAAGAGAGGTCTGAAACAGAAGGATGGGAAAAACAAAGTACGTGAGGGGTGTCTGAATGAGAAAAGGAGAGAAGAAGAGAGTGAGTGAGGCTGACACGAGCAGAAAGAGACTATCTGCATGTCATCATTGAGGTAGATGGCAATCGAGGTGACTTATTAATGAGAGCACCCGATGCATTTCGTGAGTCAGTGATTCCCAGATTAATTAGTCCCGGGTGCGGTGTAATTGGAGCGCGAGGCTTCCCTCCCCCAAAAAAATCGCTATAATGCCGGCCGACAAATTATTCGGCCGCGTCGAGCTCGGCGAGTGTTGTTTCGCATTGGAATTTCCGTCGGTCCCTGTTGGAATTTAATATCGGACCCACTCTGCGCTGTGCGATACCAGTAACAGGCTTAGCTAAATGAATGGCCATCGAGCTTAATTGATCCCGCTCATACACATGACGGCTTCGGCACCGGAGACCCTCGGAATACGTCGCGCCACCCGCGTCACAATTTCCAGTTGAGAGTTTCCGAGTTTCGCGCGAGAGAGCTACCCAGCCGTAAACAGTTCTCAGAGTGTGGGATCGGATCATTGAGTTTCTCTTTAACACTCCGCCCACCGAACATGTAAGTCCACTCGAACTAGTGCACTCACCAGCTAATGACTGTTCCCGGACAACTCTTTATTGAGGGAAAGAATTATAGTAAGTCGAAATTAAATTACAGACAGCCGACAGTTCGGAAATGATTCATTGACACTCTAGTTTGCCATGAGTCAAGTCTAGTGTAAACACTGTCAATTGAGTGGGCGGATCCACCCATTCCACATGACTGTTAATGCCTATTTATAATCCCGCAATATAGATTAGTTTTGAAAAAAAAAACCCCAGATAAAGTAATTTCACCTTTGTACAATTTCTCGTTATTTCGCAATGGAAACTTCCATTCGCATACTCAAAATGCATGCTACGAAAATGCCTTTCAGTTTGATATAGAGCAATTGGCAAATACCTTGTTATTCGAAGGCAAAGTGTTACGACCGCATTCAACTCGTTATTTGCGCTTTTCTAATTGGCGATACACGCGTTACTGACGTTGCACGCACGTTTCCTCAGCCACACGGCGCACATGTCAGTTTGCGCCCCATGACATTCGTAGCAGAAGCCCGCTCGGCACATGCTAAGAATTGTGGCAGCAGTATATGTAGTATGCATGTCCTCGCTATAATTCGTTCCGAGTGCCTGCTTGCTCCCGGACACATGTAACTTAGCGGCTCTGATGTAATAGTACTTTAAACTTGAATTGCTCCGCCGCGTCACCCACATACTAGACTATGACGGATTTATCGCGGGCACGATAATTTTTGCGGAGTTGTGAAAGCCCCTTTTGGAACTGTCAGCTCTATCTCTTTTCTATATGTATCTAACGCTCTCTTTCTCGCACGTCGCCTCTAATTCGGTACTTAGCACGAGACGGACTTGTTTCACATTCGATCCGAGCTAATGATCGGGAACGGTAACCCGCGTGACTTCTAATTGAATGTTTCGGAACGAGTGTGGTGTAATGAGACTAAAATATTAATGAATTTGTTTTGATTGGGAAATGGTTTCAATTAAATGTTTATAGATGTTTATTTTTATTAGTTTAATTATGGAGAAGTTGATACGTACAAATATGTTAATGGGAAATCGTGTATTTTTGAAAACGAGTTGACGTGGTGGCGGCCTTCATTTACGTGTGCAAACGTTACCTTGGTATATCTGCTGTACATCTGCTATCTAGTTGTCCTATTTTGTTATCACATTCGCAATTGACAGCGACCATTTTTACTAAACGCTCAACCAGCGGACATCGATTTTTCGATGGGCTGACACTCGTCGAAGTGACAACGTTAATAATTTGACAAACTTTGCACGGCTGGCGTATATTTTTGAATGCTTCCACAATTCAGCAAACTTTTGCACTATAAAATGCTACGTTTTATGATGTACAAGTTGAGTTTATATTGCATTGAGTAATGTTAGCATTCAGGAAGGATGAACAAAAACGCTTGGCAGTTGAACAGAATATGCCGCTATTCCTACGTTTAATGATGTAGTCATGGCCATAGGAGATTGGCAAGTTATCTTCAATGTCACCATGGTGGTCTACGAAACTACCAATTTGCGTCGAAATCGAATATTTATTCCATCGATATCGGCTTTGCTAACTAAAGGTCAGTGTCGCACATGTTATCCGATTGGCATTCGCATTCCAGCGCAATTATGCCAGGCGTGTTTTGCGCGTTCCCCCATTAAAAAGGCGAATTCGAATGAGCCGCCGCTTGCACAATAAGAGGAGCTCTCGCCGGTCGGGCGAGCATGGCATCGTCATCGGGGCCGTGTTAATGCCGCGAGGGGATCGAATCGGAATCACAGCTTGGGAGGGATCGATTTCACGGCGGGAGGTGAGGTTGTAGGGGTGGGCTTACCTGTGGCACAGAGGGCCAAGATCATCCAGCACCTCCACATGATTCAGCAGCACCCTTCTAGGCGTTCGTTCGCCTACTCGCCTACTCGGTAATCAGCGTACAGACACCCAGGCAGACTCACAAACAGAGTCGTCCTCATTCTCGCTTAACAGCGATCACTCGACTCTCACTCCTCCCTCTCACATCGGACGCAATCAGACCCGATTTAAATTCTAAATCGATCAAAATCGAAATATCGTAGCCCCCAAGTGTTTCGCGTGTCAGCCCGGCTTTGTTATCCGATCAAGTTCTCGCTCGAATTTCCGAGAGTTCGGTGCTCGCAGTAGTTACGGTCGGCGGTAGTCAGACCCGAACGCGCTACGGTGGAGGTTCACGAGCGACTGAAGCGGTGACGCTGCCGCTTCCATTGCGCTGCTCTCCATCGCCAAGGTAGAGTCTCGCCCGTGTCTCTCTCGGCGAGGAGAGCTTTCGATCCACAGTGGCGAGCGCTTCTTCTTCCCTGTGCTCTCCCAGCACCTACTTACACCTACGAACTCTCTCTCTCTCTCTTGATCGGCCTCTCCCCGCACTCGCATTTTTCACGGTCCCATCGTACCATGGCCAGCTGCGTCTGCCGGCTGCCCCATCCGTCAAACGATCGCTAGGAATTACCGACATTCGACGCCCGCCTCGCCCAGCCGCGAATCTGTCCCAGGCTTTTCTTCCCACGATCACTCCATCGCCACTCGCCCTTCGGACCACTGATCCTTCTCGACGCTCGTTTTGCAAACCCGAATCCAAATCCATGAATCTCTCTCTCTCTCTCTCTCTCTCTCTCTCTCTCTCTCTCTCTCTCTCTTTTCGGGGTACCCACCGCGTATGCTCACTGAAAAGTCGGCAGAATCAACGATGAATTATTTATGCCAGTGGCTGAATACTAAGTCTGCCAGGATTTGCAGTTAGCGGGTGTTTAATTTGACGTACTGCTCGCATTTTCACATTGACGCATACGATCACTGAAGGCTTATGCAGCATGAAAGGCAGTTTGAAATGGGTAGATCTACCCATTCACTTGGCAGTGTATATTATTAGAACACTTCCCTTACGCGGCACATTCCTCGTACGATTAGACTAGGAATAAATCAGTCTGCGGTTTCATTACCGTACTATTTGTTTGTCACTTTTGTCTTCCGTTGAAATTCTATTCTTATTGCACAAGTTTTATGTAGTTTGAAATGCAATAACAACGCAGAGGTTTTTACGCGATGATGCTTAATAGCGAAGTCATTCGATTTTTAGTCGACTTTAACTATCCTTGGTGATTGACAAGCAGGGGCAACGCCCATTGGTAGTCTTTCATCCAGGAAGAAGGTTAATTATTGACACAGCCTGCGTAATAAGCGTTTCTTCATCGAATGATTGATCTATCTGATTCGAACTTGGTATATCAACATGCCGACAATACACTACGATACACCCGAGGCTCCCTTTTAATAATCTCATCGAGATAAACGGGAGTTTATCATAACAATCTGCACTAACAGTACAGCAGGAATAGTCTCGCTGTTAATGCCAGCCGACTTCCCATTTGATTTATTGACGATACGTGATAATCACGTGCGTGCCCTCTCTAATTATCTAGTTTCGGGAGTTTTTCGCTTGCGTGTGGTCCGAAGGAAATGACGTCGCCTTGACTTACCATTACTGCGAGAGTAGTTACATCTAGTTACTATTAAGCCATCTATCGAGTCTAGTTCGATTTGCCAGAACTACAACTTCGTATCAAGGGATGCATTAATATTTCCCCGAAGACGGATATATCGTGAAACTCGGCATTATGGAAGCTTCCGAGTGAACAGCTCCTCCGTGTTCGGTATTATTGGGTGCGGCGAGATTAGAGGCGGCCTTTAAACATAGGGAATGCTTCTAATTCGATAATCAGAATCCGTGTATACGCTCTATTGCCGAGGTAGGCTCCCATTAATATTCCGCTCGAGTAAGTCAGTGCGGTAGAGTAACCACCGCAAGACCGATCCCGCTTCCGAGAGTCTCCTTCCTTCGATTGGAAGATACGCTCTTCCGATACATCTTCCATCGCACTTGCTCCTTTCGCAGACTGATTATTCAAGGAAAATCCAGTGTAAAATTGTCCTATAGTAACGCGATGCACCTCTTCCGGTTTGTTTTAAATAATTAACTTAGTAGATAGTTAATTATTCGGTTAGCCAAGAACTGGTAGAATACATAGTTCTTATCGTTTTGCAGAATGTAAAAGAAGTCTGGGATTTGAATTCATTTATTATTAATTGCACTAACGTGCCCTGAGTTTTTTCCTGCAAGGTCGGAGTAAATAATTATCTAGTGGGCAATTAATTATTCGATTGCATAAGGACTTGTTAACTATATGAATATTAGATATGTGCATAATGTTCAGACATCTAACATATCAATCGATTTATTTTTACCATTTATGGTTACGTGAAAATACGGAAACAGTATTCGTTTGTTCAATTTCTAATTGATTTGAATTCCCAACAATGGTCGGCTTACGTGGCTTTCAGAGAGGCTTATTAGATACTCAAGTAGTCAGTGTGTTAACAGGAATTAATAATTCTGATTCCTACGTTGCAAAATCCTTGTACCGTTCGGATGTTTACATAGTGCCGGTGGGCGAACGAACATGTATTACGTATTTCATAACGCTATGAAAGTACTATCGGAAATTAGCCCCGCAGCCAATTTCAATGTTCTAATTAAGCGGGAAGTAGCACGGCACGACGGTGCTCTATACCGGATTTTATTGACCACTTCGACTCTCCAGAAATTCATTTTTCTTCGCCAATCTAATTTCCTGGCAGGAGATTCCGCGAAATAGATGAACATGGGTGCGCCGGGAATTGTGATAAGAGCTTATTGAGTCATATTCCAGCCGATAGAGAGAGTGTCATAGACATTCATAGATCTAGAAGTGGCTCTTGCTCGGCTTGATTGGAGACAAGATCAGTGCGTGGTTGAGTAATAGTAAGTGTTACGCGACTCAGACCAAGTGGTCTCGTTGAATTAGAAGATAGTTATCGCTCTCGACAACTTCGAGACACCGTCCACCTATTAATGTACATGTTAATTAAAATATACCACTGAGAAAGGATCTGATTGATTAGTTGGGTAACGAATCTTAGAACTCTTGCCAAGCACTTTGAATTTCTTTCCTAGAAAAATTGACATGTTGACATTTTAAAGGCTCGCTTCTATCGTAGGTGCAAGAATACTTTGCTTAACCGGGTAATCAAGTTTATGCAGTTTCTTGCCTGCTTAAAAGTGTGAAACATCGCGTAATTTTTTTTATTGGTGTAAGGACGACGATTAAAAACTTGAAGTTTGGTTCTGGCAAGCCAAACCGCAAGACAAAGTCAAAGGTTTGACGCAAAATTCTGTGGCGTCGATGTAGCAAAACGGTGATTGCGGGTCGTCAGTGTGTCGCCGATATTAACCAAGGAAGCTGCGACGTAACGATGGCGAATAATTAAGCGGATAATAAATTGCGGCCAAGTAAGGCGCACACCGTAATTTTCTTAACAACGCGAAGCGATCTACGCTGCCTTTGAAAACGACCTACGTGCTCCGCACTGACAAGCCAGGCTTTGGTGATCAATGTATGCGTGTGTGCGTGTACGTGTTTATAAGCAATCACGAAACACATTCGCGTTGTAAGCGACGCTTTCGTTATTCTCGAGAATATTTGAGAGGGAGTTCCTTAACGCATTTCACGTCACGTTCTTCCCTTCATTAGGGATCGACAATCTCCGAGATGATTGAAAGCTGAAGCTGTTGATCGGAATCACCGACGCTCTAGTTTTACTTCATTCGCGCTTTTACTTTCTACGAACTTCCTTCATTCTGGAAGTATCATTAGAGAATCGTACAAGTCTACTACCTTTCGGTCCATTTAGTTTTCCTGTTCTTATTTTTGACTCTCGATCGATCTACTTGCGTGACATTTTCAGCGGATTTCATGTTGTCCTTCGTCCAGATTTGATTACCCTACTTCGAAATGAAGGCAGTTCTTAATTCGTCGTGTGTAGTTATCTTTAGTATTTTTTTCTTTAGCTTAATATCCGTCCATGGGAACGCCTGGATGGACATTAATAAATAGGCTTGGTAAATCGACGCATGGGGAAACAAATTAGGTGAAGATATACCAGCAGTTAATTAACTTTTGACCCTGAATCAACCGCCCATAAGTAATTAAGATCCACTGATTTTCTTTAGAGTTTATTTTCACCTGGGTAACATAAACCCACGTAAAGAAGCCCTCTCTTGAAGGATGTGCATCCTATGTAGCAGTGGATGCTGTGTTAACGCTCACTGCAAACATGCTGAGCGCCGGCTCTATCGGGCACAGGCGTGTCATAACTCATGATTTTTGCCGACGGGACCTCGCAGAATGCAGAGGTCGTTTTCTTGCGCTCGTTTATGCGCGAACAGCTGAACAAATATCCCTATCTTTGCTGCTAGTTCTTCGACCTTGAACTCGCCGACTTTTCGTCACAGATGTGCGAGTTGTGCATATTTCGGAGCGTGTTGCAATTATTCGCACGTCTCTCCAAGCCATTTCTTGAAATGATCATAATGGACTCGGAAATATACGTGGTCGTCTTTTGTATTCCCTTTACGTTTGAACGGGAATCTGCTTGGTTGACAGTCTTCTATGCACAGAAGGAAGTATAGTATTCTTTTTAAGAGAATCGTGTTGTGCATCTCTCGACAAGCTGGCCGTGTTATAGCATTATAAGATTGTTAAGCTCCTTTTAAAGCCTTTGAAGGATTCTCATGTACAAATAGGAATATGTTATTTTGCAGTATAATAGATACGAATAATGCATCATTTCTAGTTGACTATAAAGTTTCGCTAACATTTCTTCCAGTTTTGTGTGTGCGACGTTGTAAGAAGTCTTCCTATATGCGCAGTTCGCGTGCACTTCTAAAATCGAGGGTAAAGTAATTTATGTTTCTGACGAAAGTAACGGTGCGGTTACTTTGGATTTCAAATAGACAAAATTGTGTTACTGTTATGAAAACGGCATGCGAACAAAACTAACTGTTGACGGAGTGTAAAAAGCTTGAAAAGGTTTCTGGAAGGATTGCGTGTTCGAGCGCTATACTATGGAGCCGGTCTCCCATAGCGGTTCTTCGCACATCCATAAATCTGACGGTGCGCATTTACGACGGAAAATAGATTCATCGGTCATCCTGGGAATTAGCGAACTTATGCCGAATGTTTCACTCGTCAACAATTTATTTACGCGAATATGTTTAGTTTGCCAAGTGAAACTTTAAAATAATGACGAATTTGCGAACCTTTAAGCAGCGGGTAAGTTAAATTGAAAATTGCAGGATTCCAAAGAGAATAATTCTTTTCTATCATCTCCTAGTTTATCCTGAACTTGGTGCGCAAATGCTGTAGCCTTGCATAGCTTTTAATTGTCGAGCATTTCAATCCAGCGTCACGCGCCGATCTCTCGAACGAGAGGGAGCCGGGAAAACAATGTTACAGTCCATTCGTAATCCATGGAGCACCACTCCCTTCACTCGAGCTACAGGCGAGCTTGTGTAAGGAGGAGGAAGTGCGGCGCATCTGCAGCTTCGATTGTGCACCGGCTCCGGTTTTAATTACGCCGTTCGATTTGATTTCATTTTAGAGCACCGCTACATCGATACCCGGCTCCCTCCGTTGTTTCGCACCGGCACTCTCGTGTTCGCTGCTTCTACCTTTTTTTTCGCAGCGACTTAATCCAGCTACAATTTTCTCTTAATTACTGGTGCCGCGTGTAGAGAGACCCCTCTTTCTTTCTCTTCCCTTTTCATTCCCGCTTGCTTGATACGATCGTCCTGATTCATGAAAGCTTCGAGTGCCGCTTTAGTGCAAATGTAACACGTGTACACCTTGTTCAGGGATTTTCTAATACGAGATACAGAATTGCAATAGGAATTTGCGACTATATTAGTTTTAGAGTGATTGTAACTGTTAGAGTATGAAATAATTAATATGCACTGGTGAATTAATGAGTTAATAAGACCAGATTTAAGCACTGCAGTAATTCTCGCAGAATTCTGACTTATGAGTTTCGCTATAGCTGAGAGTAGTTAGACCTACCGTTATCGAATAATACTTTGGCATGTGGTTTCTGATATAGAGTTTAATGATCCAGTTGGTTGCACACTAAAATTTCAGTGGAACCATAAAATTTCACAGTCTCACCGCGAATCGGAAGCGTAAAATATCGTGCTAGATAAATTCAGTCGTCGCGTTTTCGGTGCAAATTACTGCGAACTTCGGAATTGGCACTCCTGAACTTTAATGCAGGTTTTTTTTTTTGGTTCTTTTTTTCTTTTTCGAATGATACTTCACGGATTGATCGTATCGCTTGAAATCCGATGCCCCGCCCGCATGGATTCCCGTGTAATGGAGGGTCGAGTACGTCGATAGTTATATTCGCGATATATCGGAGCCTTTAATAAACGTCAAGAGCATGCCAGTCAGCATAAACTCGGCCTGCTGAAATGCACTTCCTGCGAACAAGTTTCTATGAATGTCTGGCCGTCGAGGAGCGACTGCTGGTACACGTTTCTCGACTGCCCGAGGATGCTACTATACGAGTGGAGTCCAACTTTCCGCGAATAAAATAAACAGAGCGATCACTCGGAATTTCAGCTTCGGTCGGTCACCCGATGTATTCTGTGTATAAAGGTAGAAGTCAAAAATGTGCTTCGACGCTTTCCTAGGAATGGAACTCCTGCAATTTTTTGTTCGGATTGTAGTGGATATGAAAGTTCTTATTTTCTCCTTGAAATATTTTACAATAGAGGAATGCTCGGCTGCAGAGATACAAACTAGGAAGAATGGGAAAGGAGATTGTAAAGTCGACTTTAAAGTTTCTGTGTTGGTCAGAAAATCGTGGATTGGTCAGTTAGGACAGATGTGACTGATCTTCGCTCGTTATCGTAATTGGACTGAGGAATATACCGAAACTGGTCCAATTAAAATCACAAAGAAATGTAGCGGCTGCCTTACTAGTTTGATTAGCCTACTTCTAATCATGCTGTACGACCTGTTTTATACTACTGTATCTTCCAGCTTCATAGAAGTTTGCCTACATTTTTCAAAAAAGACCTGCTGCTCAACTATATCTACAACATGGCCTTGTTAAAATAGATTCCGTAGTTGCCCGAATCCCACTTGAAAGTGCGCTCGGAATAAATTGCAGCACGTTTGACAAACAATCGAAGCTGCTGCGCTAGTGCATCTTTTCTGAGAAGCACACTTTGCCTGTAGCAATTCGGGACCACGTTTCCTATGAACCATGGGTATCAGTTTAAGCTCGATAAATGAAGAGCCTGCGGAACTGACCTATATTCGGATGGAGATCGCTTAAAGTAGACCGCAATATCAATACGTCTATTTTTGAACTCTGTTATTTGGAGTGCAAGAGTAGAAACAATAAATTCACGTACCAGAAACTTTGGTCGTTTTCCAATCGCCACTTTATTTCTTTCACTATAATTAATCTCACTTCAATTACATTGCTTCAATTTATTAGTAATTAGATTTAACGGGTACGTATGTCCATCGAATTTTTATACTCGATTAATATGTACATCAAAATTGATGAATCGCAATGTCAAATAAACTAAACACAATCACACTTTCCAAATTTATAAATTACTGTAGCGATTCTCATACACACGGAGCTCGTATTCATTCGAATTTCATATCATTTCCAGTGGTTCAATCACTGGCAATTTGCAAAATAGTATCGCGACCCTTTTCACAGAATGCCAGAGGTCCGGGAACGCTGTAATGCATTAGGAAAGCAATTAAAACAGCAGCAACGCCGAATGGGATTCCTGTTACTGCCGTCAGTTTCGGTATGCTGAAATTGGCGGGCGTTTGATCGGCCTCGTGTTCACTTCTGCAGAGCAGGGATGTGGTCCAGAGCGATCTAAGCATAGCAGTGCAGCATCCAAGAGAGGGAGAGAGAGAGAACTCAGCTGGGGATCACGGGTTTGCAAGAGGTCAAAGCGAGATATCAATTGGGCATCAAGTGTCGGTGCCGAGCAGATGAGTTTGTCAGATAAGCGCGTGTGTTTGCACCGGCTGTCCAATTGGCACATGGCCATTCGCCGGAAACACAGTGGTATTTTCGAAGTAGGTTTACGCCTAAGTTAAGTTTAGTGCCAGCGACCACCGTCGCGAGAATCACTTCAGTCGCTCGCCTTTTACGGCAGCTACCTGCCGCTTCGCTATTGCTGCACCTTATGTGTCGCTTCATCTTCCGATTTCCGATTGATGCATTTAAAGCAGTAGCTCGTTCGTTGGAACATCGAATTTCATGGCTTCCAATCTCGACTGCTGACCGGTAGTATATCCTGGAAAGCTTGACCTGGTATTTCAAGCATAAATGCACTCTAATTGTTTCGTTAGATCTTTGGCAGACATTCGCTTACAGACATGTATTTTCTTGGTGCATTGCAAGGTGTTATTACACATTTGGTTGTACCTTGCTTACTTACCCTCTCTTGTTTGTTTTGTTAGTGTAATATATTCCAGGAATGTCTGTTACATCAAACGGTAGTGTTGGAAATATTTATTTTGAAAGACTGGATTATAGCGTGTGCAGGATATTTCACATAGTTTATTATTGCGAGAAATATAGCTTGGTACTTCGAATTTTCTGTTTCACTCGTTCAGAGTTAGATGCTCGTATGCAGTTCCTTAATTTCTCCAAGGCTGCACGGTCATTACGCATGCACACATCTTAAAATATGCAGGCATAGATTGCGTCCTAAAAGCGGCTAATCTTTGTGTGCTAAGGCTGTTCTATTAATATTGGCCGTTTATAGAAGTGTGCTAAAAATCTAAATAATTCTGTCTAGTTCCTAAAGAACCGGCAGTATAAATTAGAGAACACGTAGAGTCTTATATTTCACTTCTTTCCAATATGAAAGACTCGTCATTTGTAATAAGAAAGAACATAACCGAACATCGCGCGCATTACATTAAATTGCATGTAATTTCCAATATCGTTCTAGAAATCGACTTGAAAGCGACTTTTCGAACATATGCACTTTACATCTTGTCAGGAATAAGAACTTTTCAAGATGTTGCTAGAACATTGCCTGGGTTAGCTTGGCTGGTTCGACTTCATACTTTCCTGGGAAATGGATCACTATAGCCGGACGGATTCTTCTAATGAAAAATCCGCGGAGTCACGACAAAGCGGTGCGCAATTACACTTTACTTACTTCGCGCCCGCGTTGACGTGCCCCTGTGATTGATGAGTACAAAGTAGAGCATTGGGGTGGTGAGGGTGTGGGGAAAGGGCACACTGCGCTCCCACTGCAGAGCGTGATTAATTAAAGGAAGCTGAAATGAATATAAATGCTGCGGCTTAAACTGCCTACCGAAATGCATTTGAAATATTTTCATAGCATTGGATGTTTCGCCTGAAATTGATCAATACACTGCTAAAGAATTTTTTCCTTTCATTTCCTTATGCTACGATGTAAATCTGTTTCGTATTCAATAACCTTCGATAAAATGTTATATTCTACGATGTGCAAAGTAGAATGCATTGAAATCATTTAGCTGCTTAAAAGAAAAAACTTGTCTTCAGGTTTTACATAGGAGAATGAATCTAGTCTGCTTATAAGTTATAATTCTCACCATAACAATAGGAAACTCACCCGCGGTTCTCGAGCGGAAGTCAGAACCAATTACGCGACCTTGTAAGCAGGAAAATTGAGATTTCTTCTTTCAACCGTACACCTTGTTTCTTACGCAGTGCTGCTCGCTGGGAAGTATTAGTATACTTGCAAATTGCATTTTCTCAGGCTCCTAGGAAACGTCTCTTATTACCGCAAAAGAGCGCAAATAAAGTTACGTGGCATGGCGGGGACAGAAAAAAAGGCTGATAGAACGCGAACGAAAAGAGCGAACGATGGCGGCGGCGGTGGTGGTGGTTATGCTCCTTTACGCGGCTCCTTTGCGCGCAACATTCTCTCTCTATGCAAAGTAAAGTTTGCCGAAGCATAATGGAAGTGTATTTGATCGGGCAGGATCGAGCATCCAGACACGAACGCAATATGGTATCGCGTTGTTGGTTCTATTTTATTTATAAAGGTCGCACCAGCCCGCGGCGACCGCATCGTTTGTACGTTTACAAAATACACTGCGGTATTGCGTAACGTAATACAACACCGGGATTGGAGCATTAAACACATGGCATAGTTGACGGAAAAATAATGATGCACGCGTTAAACTCGACGCCGGACTAGCGCAGACCGTCTAGCGGAAAGTGTGGTAATTGGTGTGACCGCGAATAATATGGTGTTAATGCAACCTTAATTCGGCCGGATTTAATTACATCGACATTATGCCATGTGCTCCGTAAATAGAGTCGAGCGTCCTGGAAATTCGTAATTAATTTTAGACACTGGCCTACACCTGGAAGGCTCACTCCCGAATTGCCACAGGTAAAAGTGGCTCCTTTGCCACCCCTCCGCTCGGTCAATTGGCCCAAGGTATCCCGGAAATTCGTGAGACGCCACTTCCAATTGTGCCCTCAGGCCCACCAACTAACTTGTACCTTTGAACCTCCAGGACTAGAACCACTTACCTCCAACTCGAACTTCCCATCGCATTAGATCGACCTTTCATAACTAGTGTGTTGTCACTTGGTGATTAGTGCAGGTTACACCAACTTTGAGTTTTCTATCGTGCAATTTCTGATAGTGAAAAGGTTGTCAATATTATCGAGTATTTATACTACGTCACAAGTGGAAGTCAATCCGTCAATTATAAAACGGTCCGGTTATGTAAGCTCGTATTAGTCGGATACTGCAGATGGAGTATTAGCAAGCATCGAAGCGAGCTAGTTATTATCATCGGGAAATGGGATATAAGTAGCGCCACTGGCTTAAATCCGAGTCTCTTATCAGGAGTTTGGGAGCGTTTGATTCCCGAGAGTGATTGAATATCCGGATGCATGGAACTTTGCTTGGAAACTTGTCGGATCGATCACTCTTATGGATTATACGAGACTCCGAGTATACGTATAAAGTTTCGTTCTCTTTTTGTTTTGCATCTATCAACATTGAGTGTAGAAGTTTTAAATCTCTGCTGTACCAGACTAAATATTAATAAGGGAAGCTTCTTATTGATCTTAACATTTCATATGATTTCCTTCGTTTCAAGACATTATTATGATGGTAAATGAATCATGTGATAATCCGGTGAACCGTGTCGTTTAATACCGCTCGAGGAAATTCGCCTAATCGACAAGCAGAGTTAAATATCTGCGGCAAACAGACTAGATATAGAAGCGATAAAAGTCGAGTCTTATCTTGATCAATCTGACAAGTGAAACAGCCTAGAATAGACACGTCTTATGCAATGCATAGTAAACGCATCACCTCTTCTACTTCCACTCGCTCACTCCCCTTCTACCTTCGCCCTGGGCCAAGCAGCTCTTGCAACTTGGATGATTGCTCTGATTGATAATATTGATTACGTCAATATGATCTAGACAATGCACGTAGGAGTACCGGAGCAAACAGAGCATGAAGATAAAGTTATTCGGGCCGGATTCCGCGCTGTAGCGAGGAAAATCCATTTTTGATATTGGAATAGGTCGATCCATAAGATTGGAAGCTGCAGAGGGGGGGTTGGGCGTCTCTTTGCCCATCTCGATCGCACTCTCTCTCTCTCTCTTTCTCTCTCTCTCTCTCTTGCTAGAAAGCTGGAATTTATTTGATACGAACCACTCATATTTCATTATTTCGTCGTGCAAGTGGTACGTCCTCTTCCTCAAAGGTAGCAATTCCAGAAATTGCGATTTTAGCGTTCACGATATCCGGCTCTCCATCGAATCCTTTGATGGATTCGAATAATCCTGCGCTCCATACCCCTCCGTATGAGCACTCATCGTCCACCAACCTTTTATAAGTTACGAGTTTCGCGCAAAAATCCCGAAAGCCTCGCGGAAAGCCTTCAATCGGATATTACGTTTGCGAGCAATTTCAAGTTTTTTTATTACTTGCTTATTAATAAATTAATATCGTCCCTTCATCGAACTTTGTATCAATCAGATACGTATCGTTCATACTGCAATATAATGGACTGTTTTTGGTATTAGTTTTTATTTCAATTTAAAAGTCATTCTTCTTCAGTGCTATTTCATTTATAATTTTTTCTTACTTCAATCGTAACTGTGGCATTCGCGTGACGGAGTACAATCTTTTCTTACGATATTTACGAGTAACAAATGTAATCGATGTGGATTCATTGCACCTGTGTTCCTTGTCTCTTTTTTAATAATCAATTACCAACAGGAAAAGCCGTAATTTCTTTCGTCTTCAGAAGGAAGTTCCTTGCTCTGCATTACACTCGATCTTCACTTACGAAGGATACGATGTTCAAAGAGGAAAAGAAATTCATTCCTCTCCTTTCAACCGTCCATAATCTATCATTATTCTGGTACGCACGTGTCGAAACAGCTCGTGTAATGGAAACACGATACGCAATTAACTGGACGAATTGGTGACTACGCGATCGGTATATTAAAGGTAATTTAAAGGTAGACGTGGATCCATTCGAGCGTAGCCATCGGATGTACAGTCGCTGTAATACAGAAAACGTAATTGGAAGGAATGACCTGTTACCCTTTCATTAACTAGCCAGTTGTTACGTAATGCTTGTCGTATCTTCGAGCGATAATTCCTGTGATGCCGAGGGTGCTGAACTGGTATATTTCCTTGATGCTCAACAAGCGCGATTTTTTGTAATTCAAAATATGCATCAGCATGAACAGCAATTTTAATTTGAGATAAGCAAATCAAACTTTTCTGGGATGGCTTGAAAATAATTAGATATCAATTGCTAGAAAGCAAAGTTATCACACAAGTGTTCATTCTTATTCGTAATGTACTATATTAAATACAAAGTACTGAAATTTATTTTTGCTCGCTTTAATTTACAATTCCATATTCATTTCAAATGATAAAATACTGCAAATAAATCTTGAAGTATTAAAATAATTATTTACCGTGCATATTCTATTATTTCATTAAGTTCATTAATTTCTTGCAGTGTCAGTATTAGCTTTGCATTGATGAACCACTGATCCCTTATTGAAACACGTAGATGCACTGTATAAATTCATCAGTGAAATATGCGACGATGAATTGGTATCTCCCGACATCCTCAAGTCCAGGTGAGAGCTAGGAAACTCTCTTTCGGTCGGCTCGGGGATTCGGCCGAAGTTTACGGGTGTAAACAGACCAAGTAAATCGACGGGTGCTTTCCCAGGTGACTCATGCATCACGTTCGCCCGGTGGTGTGCCACGAAGAATGCACAAGTTTTCTCGCAGTGGCAGTCTGCCAAGCCGATTATTCAGATGCTGCATAATGTCGGCGGTATCGCGCAGTCGACTCTCTTTCCTGTCACCCGTGTTACTGCTTTTCGGTACTCTTTTCTCTTCCTTTTTTTTTAACTTCGTTTTATCCTCGTACTTAAGAAGTCCGGTCGACAATGAGGTCGCGATTAATTCCGAGGAGGCGTGAGCCTGATTTCACGTTCATTCTTGGTCTGATTTCTATTGGCGGCTTAAAGATACGAAGCAGCACCTCTCTTTTTTTGCGTAAGTCCTTTAGTATGGTTATTGGAATCTTGGGTGGCCGACTTCTACCAACTTTTTATTGGGAGTGCAGGGTACAGTAATTAGCAATCGAATCAGAAATATCTGAATGTTCGTGTAAAAGACAAGTGGAATTTATCGATAAAATTCTTTTTTAATTAACGCACTTTCTCTCTCTCTCTTTTCGTATGGTACAAGTTCTCAGCATTCGTAACTTCGACTAATTAAAGATGTAATCGGGTTGTGTACATATGATCCCATTAACGAAGAAGGTGAGAGTCTTTAAAGTATGAAATTTCTTGTGTGTCAACACTTCGAAAGCTTTTAGTCATCTCTCATTAATCTCATCAATCTGACATAACATTACACATCTCCCATCAATTTAGTGCAAAGTGATTGATGACATCGGCAAAATCTCGCATTGGAAAACGAAATAGTTCGATCCCAACGATCACTCAGACCAAGAACTTCGGTACGTTTGCATTTTCGATCATTACTTAAGCTAAAACGCAGTTCCAATCTATCTCGGCGCCGATGTAATTGCTCTAAATGACTCGGTAGCATCATATTGGGAAATCAGGGATTACTCTCTTCCCAAAGCACAATCAACCGCCATTGCACTTGGCTAATATGAGTGCATTTGTCGATTCGACTCGTTGCATTAGTTGCACCTGCAATCATCCCTGTTTGTTTGCAACTGAAAGCGATTACAGTGTCGATGACACTATTGCGGGTGTCGTCGATATAGGTAATATCGATCGATTGGAATCGAAGGAAACGCGTCGGTGAGATCGAGTCAGGGAATCGGAGCCAGCGAATGTTAATCGGAAAAGTTGAGATGGCCAGTCGAGTCGCGGAAGCGGTGAAGAAAAGCCCGGAGGAGTCAGTGGACTGGTCAACTTTCTTCGATGTCTTGTGTCGGTGTGTGAGTGTGTGTGCGCAGGTCGAGAGGGATTAATAGACGTTGAATAGGCTTCCTAAGAAGCGAGGACGAGCAGCTCGGTGCACTGACTAGAGAGCAGAACTGGTAGTTTAATCGAAGCGCGACAAACTCGATTCCATGGAGGTCTCGATCTCCGATCGCTCTGCCAGTGGTTCCACTTCCTCGCTCTCTTCTTCGATGCACTTCCTCCCGTTTCTCAACTCGACTCAACTCCCCTGCATCAGTACTGTTGGCCGAGAAAGGAGAAGCACGCTCGAGTAGAACTGGAATACGCCTATCAATAAGTTACCAGGGCAGTGACGAGAACTAGCTCGTAGCTGCACGACGTGACATTTCTTGCGTTGCCGGTGTAGGTGTATGTTTGCAATCGAAGTTCGATGCGACTCCAATTGCAACTTACAATTAGATTCTCCGTGGAAAATACTGTCCTTCTCGTGGCACTTCTAGTAACAATTGTCATAACTTCTTGAATAAATTATTACATCAGAAAATGATTGCCCTATTGATTCTGTATGATTATCAAATCTGGTTTTAATATTTCTCCATTCGTAATTGATTTCTATACTTTATTATAACTGAATTAAAACTAGGAGTTCATATTAAACATTGCATTTAGTTTTCAGAAATCCTCGAGCAGATTTTATAAATGATGAAACCTTGCCAAAAATAATCGTAGTCTTCACCACTCTGTAATGAGAGATTTAAACTGAATAGAAAGTAATGAAAGAAAGGATCGCGTGCCTCCAGAAATTGTTTTACAGTTACAAACGCGTTCCCTTAGCCGCGGTCGGTACCCATCCAACTTCCCTGGCGAAACTTTATCCTGATTCGCCCCGGGATTATCGTGAGTGGAAGACGCAAACGCAAATAAACGGTGCGAGGCGAACGCCTGCAATGCGAGAGTGGAACGCTCGCGATGCACCGTTTAATCAAAATGTAAAGCATTCCCACTCTGCCTCTCTGATGGACCAATTCGTTCGCTTTGCCAGCAGTGTTACCGCAACGCCGCGAACACTGTTGCCTTTTGGAATTCGTGCAAGTTGCGTGCATTGTGTCTGTCGTCTTTCGATTCCGTTGAAATCGGCTGTTGGAATTTGGAAAGCTTCGGCTAACAGATGGCCGACGCTCGCTTCACAATGCGTTGCTAGTATCAAATTTCATTTCTTGAAGGATGCTCGATTTTCCAAAGCAAAATCGGCTGACCGACATGCCTGGGAATATCAAGTAGCACGGAGAACTCAAACGTTCTTCATCCTCGATCACTATTTCTATCATATAATAGATACTATCGACAGAAAGCCCGGTGTTTGAATGCATACGTGAACGCCATTGGGAATCGGGAGCTCAATTTCACAGAAATTGCCAATTACGTGTATTGGGATCAGTTTCCTTCATACTATGATTAGTTTCATCATTCAATTACATGGAAACGCATGTCGATTCAAGATAATTATTAAGTAGATCACTATTTCATTGAATGCAACGTCATTTTCAGATATTCGAGTTCTTTGGAATTCCAATTGTCCTGTCACGTTCGTTGTAAAATGAATGAATTACTTAAAAAATGTTTATCAGAACTATTCACGTTTGAAGTAGATTGGAGAATATTCGGTAATCTTTCCAAGAATTTCGCAAAGATTTCTCAGAGATGGGAAGATCGTTGACGAATTCCACGAGGGTCATCGAATTAGAGATATTCGTTTTCGGGCGAGAATGAGAGAACCGGTTTTCAAAAGATACTCTGGGCGCATCTGTTCTCAAAGTCGTCGCAGGTGTTCCTCGCGTGTATCCCATGGCGCGAGCTCTGCGATCGGTCCAGCTTGTTGCAAGGATCAGGATCGTTACGTAAGATTTAATGCACAATAACTCGATAAACAATCTCAGTATTTTATCCAGCGTGTAATATCGTCGCAGTGCCGATACTGTTCGCGTATAATAATCGATCCGCGCCGATAGCCGAACGGTTTAACGGCTTGAAAAACGATCCTCTATTACGTGAATGCGAAGCCAGAGAGCGGATGAAAATCTATTGTTTCGCTTTATTCACCAAATTTCCCATGGAAATCAAATGAAATACTTCAAAAATAATCAGCCTTCGGGAAGACGTACGAAACCCAATATTAATTAGTGAAGAATGCCGATGTTATTATTAAACTTTATTGCAATGATGTTGAAACTTTTATTTCTACTTAGTTGCAACGCTGTACTGAATCTTTTCAGCGCCTTTTTAAATTGGAAATCGAAAGTGCTTGTTTACCGGAGGAATTCGGTGCCCCGATTGACCCGAGAGACTTATAACAGGGCCTGCAACCTGTCTTTTTCGAGGCGTCTGGTAATTTAATCCCCGGTTTAAATTACGGCGCCCGAACCTTATGACGTTAATTCCTGCTTGTCGATCGGACAACGAGCGTTTGCCTCCCAATACGTATAATCGAGCATAAGAGAACCAACTCGCTCTCGTGGCTATTAATTCTTTAGCGCTTCCACTCCAGCATATTTCAATTTGATTACATTTCAACCACGTTTATTCTTGACAGTATTTCAAGTACTTGGATAGATTGTTAAACAGCGAATCACACGTGAGTATAAAATAGGAGTCGACCAATATTCGAATACGAAGTAACTTTCAAAGCTTGAGAAGTAGCTTGAGAAGTAGCTTGATGGGTTTAAATTAGACAAGCCACATCAAACGTGAACTTCCAACAGGAGGAAGAGCAGCAGGCAACTAACGATAGCGGAAATATCTCCTTATAAATACATCGTGTATATTCGGTATTCGAAAATACAAATCTTAAGTAAGATTATCCAGGCTAGTGGCACTTGATGCCCACAAAAATAGGACGCGACCAGTAGAAGCAGACTTTAGTAGTCAGCCTGTCGGCTAATCGCTCACTCGACAATCATCGACACAGACATAAACCGTTTAATGCTCCAACTATTTCTACCAGGCAGAAAGTCCATCCCCTTTCCGTGTTCCTAGCCTTAGCTTACTAAATCGATGCATCCAACCAAGAAGGGGGCACTTTTTCATTCGCAAACGAGGTTACGCTAAAAAATTGCGAGCACCGCGAATCACTCCTCTCAATTATTAACATCTTGAGTTTCACGGTGTGTCCTCCACGAGTGAAATTGCACGTGGCTTGCCGCTAAATTAACAAAGCGGATTTTCTTTTCTACGTGCACGTCCACCCTCTTCCTCTCATCTCTCATTCCCCCTCTCTATCTCTCTCTCCCTATGTATCCCTCTCTCGAGCTGATGTGATAAAGAATTTAAAACTCTGATTTCACCGGAGAGAGCTGTAATTGTCTGCCGCTCGCTTAATTAATATAATCACTATCCTCTCGCACTCGCTCGCATTGCGTTCCGGCAGAGGGGATCAGAATGAAAAAGAGAGGGAGAATATGCGTCAGTTGGGGGCGTGCAATAGCTGGCTCTAAGCGGAGAAAATTCATTAAGAAGGAAATGAAGTGGTCCGCTTAATCGTAAGCGCATTTCTCCGTCAGTGGGACGCCCACTACTTCTCTTCCTTAATTATTACGTCCTTTCACGTACACACTAGCAACGCAATTATTACGTGGCTTGTCCTTGCGTGCGTGCTGGCCTCCTCCATGTATTAGCAGCTATCTAAGGCGAGGGTGTACTGGTATGCCGATCAAATACTTTCATGATAATTCGATCCTCTCATTTAGCTGGATTAATCCGCACTGGCGATTTATGACGCGAGACACACTCCACGTATACCGGATTCGCTCCTTTTCCTTGATAGGTAAACGTGAGTTGATTGCGTGTGCGTGTAATTATTCTCTATCCAATAGCAAAGTACAAACTCGCAGTCATTGCTCGCATACCGAGTGCACATTAAGTTTATTTCTTCGATGCGATGTAATCGTTAGTGCGTTCGGATTCCAAGAGAAATCGTCGATGCTAATGCATATGATTCATGGTAGATGCATAATACGGTGTTAAAGTAAAATGAACAGTTTTCAATAGTACTCGATAGCAGCCGATAATATTTAAGCCATTCGAAATTATAGATGATATTACTTCCGACTGTTTTGCAATTCAGTTCGCGTGGATTAATAAAGTTGCATGGTATTGAGCCAAACCACTCTCCACAGTAGCGAGTGATATTCATTAGGGAAGTTACACGTGGAACATGTTTAGTAAACAAAGTTATGTCGTGAAAATAACTGGTATGCCGCAGTGGTAGGAGGCACTTTGAAAATGTACCACTTATTTCGGCTTTTAATACTTGGCGTAATGATTTATGCGGACCTTTCAACTGTCACCTTCTCTGACCCACTTTGCACACACACGGCTATGGCGTACTCGCAGGTGTGATTTATTTGCCCTCAGTTGGAGTGAATTCGGAAAGCCGAATTCACCGCGACATTCACGCGCCGAGACGATTTTGGCTGCCCCTTTCCATTTAATTAAAGCGGCCCTGAATCTAACAAGCTATGGAAAGTCAATATCCATATATTTTTGCACTCTCTTCGTCTCACTCACTCCGTTCATACTCTCTCTCTCTATCTCTCTCTTTCCGCATTTCATAGCGGCAGATACATGCGCCCTCGGAAAATGTACGCGAATTAATTTTACATTGCAGCTCGCTTGAAACGTAATTATACACACTGACATATACACAGACATACACAGGTGTGAGCGGCCATGCTTCCCAGATTGCATCGGGTTTGACGTGCGACGTTCCCGCGCGATTTACGAGGTTTATTAAAAATTCATCATAATTGATTGCACCGCATTACGCGCTCCGCGGTAATAATCGTCGGATGTGATATTAATTATGCCTGTTTATCCGACCTGCTTTCGCATCGTTCGCTGAAATTTCTTAACCGTCATTGTTCACGGTATTCTTTTGATCGTGCTCGATTTTATTTTCCCGATTATTGGTCTCCGCGCGGTTTACCGTGAGAGAATATAAAAGAGACAATATTTGAATTTGAACAAGAATCAAGCGATACGATGAATATTATGGAAAGTAGGAAGGAATATGCACGTTGTTATAAAAGGTTGTGTATTTGTTTGCAATAGTATTGAACGCTTGGTGTCCGAATCGTATTTCTTCGTAAATATTTGCTAGCAAGTCTGCAAAACCAGTTTAAATAAATCAGTAAAAAATATCTGAGAGAAGGGTGCTAAATTAAGGCGTGGAACATAGACTTCTCTTAACAAGTTTTCCTCTTCCGCCCACTGTTATTACGAGCCCCCAGCTTTATTTGCTCGTGTAACATTAATTAGATTCTCTTTCATGCATACCGTGTGCTAGTGCGGTTCGAGCGCTCAGTAAAAAGTGTGTATTCCGCGAGTACGTTTCAACATCATCGGCGAGAAAGCGCGATTTCCTTGGAATTTACACCCCCTCGGCTATGATACTATCGCATTCGCAGTTCCCCTTAGAAATTTCCCTCCAAAACAAAGAACATCCCAGCCCGGTATTGCTGTTGGAAATGAATTTTTTTTTTATCTCGAAACTTATACAGGCGCTGCGTGATACTTTTTAATGATAGATCAACTGCACGAACTGCAATTAGCGAACGAAATCGAGAATATTGAGCGCAAGTCAATCGACTGGCAGCATTGCGGTGCCCCTGTCTCGCTTTCTCTCTTTCACTTTTTCTGTTCCTTTTCGCAAAAAGTTGTTGGGCAAACGAGGAGTACATGCGCCGAGTTACGTTCCTAATAAATTAATGCTTAGCCATGCGCGCACGTGCAGCTTGGAAAGCGCGAATTTCCATCGAGCTTTATCGCGACCTCGCTCTTTAACTGACTCGCGTCCCTGGCTCATTTGATAATTAGTCGCGAGTATTGACCGGCCTTCAAAACTCTCTAGATTTAAACGAACTATATTATTAAATTTCGACATTCTAAAACAGCTAGAAACAACAGTTGCTCCAAGTTTTCTTAATATTTCTTTAATAAATACATTTAAAACGATTTCCAATAATACATTTCAATTTATAATACTGATGAGACAATAATATCCACTGAAGTAACCTTTCCTAGTTGAGTTTCCCTATTCCAACTAACGTAAACGCTAGGTTCAACGGTCATTCGTGACTAACAAGACGGCGAAGAAGCAGTGACGCGGCGGGTGAGAAAAGCGTCGGTTCGAGTCTTGAAAGCGGCTGCCTGTGGACGGAAGTCCCTATAATGCATTCCAATAGTAGGTTTTGGAGAGTTGCCAGCTTTTACTAATCATGATGGACACTTGGTAAGCAATGTTACTGCGTGCCGCGAGTGAAAGGCAAGGCCCCCTTGGCGATATCCCCTTAAAATTGCGCGCTGGCCTGCGAAAGATTTCGTGAACCAGCCAGAGCAGGGTTCACGCGCGATAAGTATGATCGATGGGGTCTCGAGGGATTATCGGGGTAACACGAATCAGACGCGACTCCGGCATAACGGTAATTGACAGCGTCTGTTGCCGCCTCTATTAAGAAAATGAGCTGACGCTTTATGCGCACTGTACAAATTCGCCAGTCACTTCTATCAGACGAAACTCGAAGGGGGGGGGGGGGGGGGGGGAATGTGTACTACAGCAAGGGTGTATTTGATCAGCAGCATTTCGAACTTCCGACTAGATTGAAATAAATGTCATCGACTTTTCAAGCTTATTTCCTTCCTACGAATCTTTTTATATAAGTGCGCCTTTCGAAGGTTTCTTTGAAGTCGGAAAGTTTGCATATTCAATATATTTTTTAAGTAGTTATTCCTTTGAAATTAAATGCTTGGTAACTAAAGTCGTTTATGTATCGAGTAATCGGTGTATTAAGAACGTTCTGCCTTGAAATACTTAACTTCATGAACATTTGCGTTTCTGAATCTTGATGTATTCTTCCTATATTTAAATAACCAGGGAATATGAAGGGAAGGTCGCATAAGAAATGGGTCGGAAATGAATCGACACTCGGTTCTGGCGGATTTTTTCCTCTGAAAAGCACGTGAGAACGAACCACCAGGAAGAGGTGGTGGTAGTGGTGGTTGGTGGTTCAGTCAGAGCAGCGCACATGCGATCGCATTCGAGCGCGGCCCAATGTTTTTCTTCCGTTCGTTCGAGTCGAATAAATTGCGGCCGTGCGAGCGGTCGTTCTCGGCTCTCTTCTATTGAGTGCGGATCACTCCACACACATTTTCCACCATCTAGTACCGCAGGATAGTGTATTCAACGAGATCCATAGTGTCCCGTCTCACTCGACCCACATTGAATTATCTAATTCGGTTACCACAGGAATGCATTAATTGTCACGAACTTTAGCGCTCTCGAAACAAATTGGCTATTGCGTTCTTCCTAAATCCTCCTGCCTACGCTTGAGCCGCGATAACTATTTCGCACCTCACCTATTTGTTTTCAATTGTCACCCATCCGTTAAAGAGAAGCGTTGAAACTGCTCTCGTTAATATTGCAAGTGGTGCGAAGTGTGGCATCCATCAATGAATGTTGTTTTTGATGGTTAGGAAGCGTCTGTCCAATGTGTCGAAAAGCACGCCTACGGTCATCGTGAGATTTATCAATGCAATGTCAAGAAAGTGTTAGAGCACTGTCTTAGTGGGAAGTCTTGGTAAGAAAGCTGGCAGTGATGTGCGTTGGCGTGCTGGGCCTCCCATTGTTGCTTGACATGGTTATTTATCAGGCTGACACTCCATTCGACAGTCATTAAATTGCGCTTGGTATATTTAGAAGATGAAGCACGTGCTCACTTGTGAAGTCTACTGTAAGTGTTTTTAATTCTTTAAATGATCGAGGGCACATAGATCCTCATCAATTACTTATCTTCACTATTCCTTAATTGATGGGTCGTCGTTCACTACGATGTTAAAATCATCGTTGTTCGTGTATATCATTTTTGTTGAAAGAAAGTTATAAAACATGAACGGACAAACTTAATATTTTGGAGGATTAACAAGTAGAGGAATCGCACTGTAATTATTTCCTAATTCATTCAATCTCTTTCTATGTCCAAAAGGCATTCAATTCAATTGCCTATGCATGTTGTTTCTGTGTCTAGTCGAGTTCTCTAGAGTCAGTATTAACAGGATGAGGAAAGCGTCAAATATGCCCCTGGCAAAGCTAGCGAAGAATGCCGACGAAGCAAATGCCTTGTGAAATCAATCAGGATTCTTGGCTAGAACCAACGCGTTCATGGAAGGCCGGCAAACGTGGGAATGGCCTTGATTAGCTTGGCAAATAAAGGCAGACAGCGCGGTCCAATTTTCACTCATTAACTCTTGGCCATTAGGGCGTTCACGCGAACACGCCGATCAAGAAGTGCACTGCCCGCGTTTGCTTATAAATCCTAGGGGAAGCACAGCGTATGTTGCACAGAACACGCATACGCACTTGTAATATTACAGGAAAGCGTTTTAGCAATTACCGTAATCCAACCTGCCATGCATGTATGTATGCACGTGATAGCTATTCATTATTCAGTGACAACGACCGTCTGTCCTATCATTGACTATATCGAGACGAAAATTATCGTAACATTAAGCGAGACCAATTTTCTCCTAATTTTAACGCATACCTATTACGTGCTATGCATCATATTAAAATTTTATTAAATCAAAATATCTTAAATCAAATAAAATTACAAGTTAACAGTGCATATGAAAGAATCACTTTCATTTCATCTTGATAATAAGATAAAAGCTCTTGAAATTCAAGAGAATGTAAAGAATAATGTTTCAATCAATTCACGAAAGATAAGTGCGATCGAGTGGTAGCAAAGAATTCCACCGACAGCCATATTGGGCTTCTGGTAGCCGGCGCTTTGTTTTCCCAAGATCTCCCAGTGAAATTGAGTTTTCTCAGAAAATCCGGGAACCGACGATCCCGAATGCAAGTGCTCCCGGCTCTATTCTCTTGAGTATGGCGAGGAAAGAATTTTTTATCCCCGTCTATTTTTTGTTCTCTTCTCTTGGCGATTGTGCTGGCAGCATGGTCGATCGACCGCGTGTGTCACAGCGCGGCCAATTGACGGGGAGGATCTCGTTCGGACAGATGGAGCCTTCGAGGCCGCCGGCGGCCCGTTTCCGTCCACCTCTGGTGGGCTTTATCATAACAAATAAAAATAGAATAGCTACTGGACAGTTCGTTGGCAGATGCCAGGTGATCGTTAACCTATACAGCAGTCTCTTTCTCTTTCACTCTCATTGGCTCTTCCTATCTCGCGCATTCTTTCCCACTCTCGTCGTTGCGCCGCATGGAGCAGAGGAAAAGAGCCGATTAAGCGGAGCAAACCTCCATGAAGCTGGAAATATCTTGCCGATTTATTAGGCACCCAGCCGGGCCGAGAGTCGAGCGAGGGAGGGTGCCGGAATCGCGCTGATCGCTTTCCGCTTTCCGCTTTCGGCTCCGCCAGTTTATTTTCGCAACAGTCGATACTCTCTCGCTCTGGCTCTGGTTCAGGCTGGCGGCTCGAGCCGCTACTGCCACGCCGGCGGGGGCGGCCGCCGCCGCTGTGTTACCAGTTTGAGGTTTCGGTGCGCTCGAATAAATAGCCTTAAATCTCCTGGACCGCTGCATCCTGCGGGAATGAAGCGGCAGGTCGCGCACCCCTTGCTTTATGGTGCTGCCTTACGTGCTTGCGGCTTAAATTGATTTCTTTATAGGGTCCCGAACCACTATTTCTTCGCTGCCGGCATCTTGATTAAACGTGTTGCGGTCTAGAAGGTCGTTATTGCACTTTTAAAGCTAGACTGTAAACGCCTTTTCATTGCCAGTTTTTGAAGAACTGTTCGAACAATTTTTCTAGCATTTGTGAAATAATAATTGTGCTAAGAGTTTGATCGAAAGGAATTTAATATTTCAGATTGAATTATTGGAATTTTCGATGGAGTAACTTTTGAGGATTCTTAAAGGGGCACAGCTCGGATAAATTTTTAGACGCGCATGATTTCATTCTCTTTTCCAACGTGTGACGTTTTACAGGTTAACTGGTCTGCCCCGCAAATAGGACTGCTGTCATTCCTGTAATTATAATAAACACCGGACATCTGACGAATGCTGTCATAGTGTAAAAAGAGAACGTGGCATATGTATAGGAGAAAAAAGACTGATGCATGATCATTTTTTCAAGAAATTGTGACTTAACGAGCGATAAAACTGTTTTATTGACGCTGTCATATGCAATATTATAAGCAACTTGGTATTCATTCCCAGTAAAACGGCAGTCGAAATAAACGTGAAGGAATGTCAGATCAATTCGATCGGCGTTCTCAAACGAAGTAATAATGCTAATTTATGCACATATTCCAATCCGAGGATTATGTCATAAACACAATAGGTTCGCGTGCGACAGCTGGGCATTAATAGAACAATGATACAAACGGGGAAGTATTTGCTGAACCCGTGCGCTTTCATATGCCACCTGCCATCTCCGTATCAAATTTCCGAGCGGCTCAAATATACTCTCTCGAGTTCTCCAAGCATTCAATTTTCGAGAATTCCGCGCGAAAGCACGCGAAATATTTAAAGTGGATGGGTTCTGTCGACAGGAGCGCATTAGACTTGGAAGCTCAAGTAGGTCAAGTCCAGAGAAAATGTACTCCAGCAGCTATGGCGTCTGTACTCTTTCAAAATAGATCCTATACAGTCGATTCGCTCTGTCAGTTTTTTAAACGATTCCATTTCTCTGATTATCTACCGGTTGTTTTTACTGTTTCTAATGAGATATCCTTCGGCCTTTAGCGATCCTGTTTTTCTCAGATTGAACATATTTCTTTTACTCGTATTTTTCATCAAGCTAGCTGGTTTAGGGGAAGACAAAATTTGTTCTCGTGTATTTTTCATGCTCCGTCTCCATCCTAGCGGAAACTTAATCGAGGATAAGTCAATCATAGCAGCTACCAACGTCGCCAAAGTTGTTGACTCGACTTCTTTAAATACCCGCCTCCGGTTCCGATACAGAAAACATATTTCCGCTATCGACCATGCCAGTTGATTTCCTCGAACGTTCAATTTGCTCTATAAAATTAGCTTTGCCATCCCAGTAACTCCAGCTCCATTGGTGACAAACTTAATTACAGCATTGACATTAACATACAAGAATTAAATTCACTCTCTGATTCATTATCGTGTATTTCTGAATTTCTAGAATAAAAACCTGGTATCCATATTCGTGCATACCAAACTCTTCAACTAAATAATATCGTTATTACAAAATCATAAATGTTTACTAATCCAAAACATACAATCGTTCTTTGTTGTTTCAATCGTTGCTAAAAAAAAAGGTCCAAGCATCTATCGAGGACATAATACTTAAACGAGCAGAACACAAACCACTGCAATATTCGAGTAGTCCTGGCGTTAAAATTCGATAGCAGTTACTCTAGTAATTAGAGAATGGCGACCACACATTGCGGTGGAAAGAAGGGTGCGGGAATAGGGAGTCCCACGTGTATAACGCGGTAGCGCCGCGCCGAAATCCTGAACTTTATCGAACGGTACTTTCGAGCGTAGTGTCGCAACTGGGTCGAAAATAAATGTGCCCGGTGTTGGTATCAACACACGGCAGCGCGCGCGCGCGCGTCCGAATAAATCCAACATGCACACGTACCGTTCTGTCACGAAACGCCGTAAGCTAAAAGGCAAAAGGTAGACTGCTGAGGAGAGAAACGCGTGGGTGCCGCAGGATGCGTCAGACGATGCTTGCGGCTTCCGCGCTCGCCCCGTCCACTCGAGGCGGCCAGTGTGAAAAGGAAAGGCGAGAGATTGCAGGAGTAAAACAAAAAGCGAGACGAGGCGTCTCCGGCACAGCATCCGCGCGTTGTAAGAGCAAGGCGCGTGGGTTCATTCAGCTGGCGAAGCTTTCCGCCACCAATTTTTTTACCTGTCCAGGAATACGCGTTGATATTACGCTCGACATGTGTGGGTGGATATTATGGCGGCGATGGGTGAGGCTGGAAATCATCTTTATTGTTTCTTTTCTTAGCCGATGACGAAGCCGGCCGAATTACGCACTGGACTTTCAATCTCTAAAGGCTTATGGTCTCAGTGTCATTTAGAATTAATGAGCCTGAACTTTTTTTTTCATTTGTTCCTTCCTATCCTTTTGTTCTCTGACGAGTGGCAATGTTCTGGTTAGCTAGGAAATAATGTCTTTGGACAGTAACAATCGAAATATTTTGTATTTCTTGTATTTTATAAATATTTTATAAATATTGGGATAATTTAGTGCAGGGTTTGTATGGTTCCATTTTCCAGTGGGAGCACCGGTGTATTTTAAAGAGTGTGCACTGATCTTGCCAGTGAATTATTAATGACCGCCGCCTGCGCGATTAATCCGTTCGTAAAATGTATGTTATCGGATAATCGTGACAGCTGTCTAATAACTTTTACATTCCTACGAGGGTAAATATCGGAGCCCAAGGGTTCCACTTGCACGGGGCATTTATCGTGATCTGAATACTGAATACTTCGATACGCGTGATTTATGTTGCGGTAATATCACTTGGCGTTCCTGCGGTCACATGTCACTGATCTTCTCCTATGAAATTAATACGTTCTCTCTTGAGCTTCGATCCACTTATCGCCAATCGATTTAACAATAGAATTACCTCACCGAGATAGTACTGGACTTGATAAATATTATTCTGTGACACAAATTAATAAAGTTCGCATAAGAATAGTAACGTCTAATGTAAGGAATTTATAAACATCATTAAGGAAATATATTTTCCCTGAAAAAAATAGTTATTAGAGTCGGTTTGTTTATAAGAAAAATGTCCAGTACCAGAATTCTTTGGAGTATCCGCGTTGCAAAACATGTACGAAATATCTTATGTCTTAACTAGTACTAGTTAAAGTATGGGCGCATGGAAAGTCGTAATTGTAGGTCATCCATATAAGGGAACCTTGTCTTGACAGAGTTACATCAGACACGGCGCCACAGAACGTGCATATTTAGACATTAAACAGCATCACTCTTGTACAATGCTCGCGACTACACAAACTTCTCCGTACACGCTTGCTAATACCAGGGATTTTATGCCGTATAAACTTCGCTCGATCCTGTAAAGTAGACAACATCACGTCCCCACTCGTAGCGACACGCTTCCTCATTAACAAGTTTTCTTCCCTCCTATCTATTGCTATAAGTGCACTAATTACTAATCTCGTTTCGTCTCCAACACTAATCACTGTCAGAGTAATATCATCATTAATGAGGTTGCAATTACCATCCTCGATTACTTATTTTCAATAAAGTTTAATGTAATTTGTCGATACACACAGTTATGACCTTTCAATTCGACAAGCTAGCGTCGATATATGTTCGACTTCAATACATTTGCTCCACTTTAACGTGGCAGGAAAATTTGAAAAGTTTGTCGACAAGTTCGATGTCCTGTCTGTCGAAGTTGGATGAGAGTAGTAGTGGTTGCTCGATATCGCCGGGACTCATTTACCGCTGGCAGCTATTGACAATTTTTCATTCCTGTCACGTAACCGGACGAATAGACACAGCCGCGCGCGCATACACACACACATGCACACATACGATCGCCGGAAAAGCATGGAAATCACCTAGGTGCGCGCGGCCATTCCAGGAAACTGCTCATCCAACGAGAGGTTGTCAATCGTGAAAGTCCGCTCGTTGTTTGTACCCCGTGGAAATGTAGGCCACTTAATAAATCGCCATGAACTAGTGGCAATTACGTGCTAATTGCCTTTTCTGACACGAACGGTCTTGCATTACTCTTTACACTATTAGCTGTCTGTTATTAGTTTCGTTGAATCCATTTTTCGTTTTATTGGCATTCGTTTAAATGCTAGATACCACAGAATATTCGTTTACTTTTCATACGATTTGTACGGAAATAAACACATATGTGTTTTGCAGAGATTTGTATGGAATGCACTTGTGCACTGTATCGTACAGTTTTTGTATCTGAATTAAAATAATAATGATATAGAGTATTTCTTATATTGGTTGCCACTTAAGTTACTGAAGAAAGAGGCTCCTTTAGGGTTTGAAAAACATTTTTATCAAAAGGCGTGCAGTGGGATAAAGGGCGGCCCTTAATCTATTTCGAGAATAATGGATTTGACGTAGTCATCTACCTAGCACGGGTCAAACCCTTCTCCCACTTTTCCGAAGACGAAGTCCTTAAATACGTGGACAAGAGAGTTCGATCCGCATACATACATCGGAAAGTGGAACAGTCAATACGTCCCAGGGAGCAGCAAATTTAATCTTAGCGTCTCCTACTGGATCGCATTCCGAAACCAATATCGAAGGATGAATATTTACCGAGTTAATTGGAGAGAAACGCGCGACAGCGTCTGCTTCATCGCGAAGTCGAGATTTCCAATCACTGCGAAATACGTTCGTCCAGTTTCTTTAAGAAAGAAACACAAATCTTGTTGTCTGACAATACATTTATTTTCATACGAAACTTCATTGATCGACATTTCTTCCTCGCTTCATTTATCGAGGTAGTCTTTTTATTCGAGTCGTTAAATAATTTCTAATATTCTTTACGATTTTGAATTACTTCTAACTTGTAATACAGCGGACGCTGGATTTGTAAGCTTAAGGTTTGGTATGTTGGTTAATGAGGCTCAACTACAGCGTTGCATGAATTCGAAAGAGGTCGGAGCCAGCCTGATCCCTCCATCAAGCATGTGAACGTGGAATGCTTGATGCTACGATCAATTGCTATAAAATGTTAGATCATCATTGGCATTCCACTGATTGTGAGATGCTGACCTGACGGCGCGCGCCCGAGCACATTTCCGACGGACGGTTGAAATGTCATCGGGATTTACGTCACTCTAGCAATCGTGAGTTTCGTCGAATTTCCTCGTGCGAAAATACTTGAAGTAATACTAAAGCTTCATAATCATTTCTTTATGAATCGCTTTAAGTCAACAAATGACGACATTATGTTGAAATTCCCGCTCTTTTACAAAGTCGATTACCCTATTAAAAACTACTTTAAAATGTGTAACTTTTTCGTTGAGTGCTTTCTATAGTATCAGAGGAATTCCTAGAAATTGTTCGTAGCAAACTGTGATAACGCTGGAGCCGTTGGAACAACGCGAGCGATAGATCACAATGGCAAGCTAGACGGTAAAACCGAGATGGTGTTACGGCTTTGGTGTCGCGCGATAGTGGTGCTTCGTAGCTCGGAGGTCGCCGGGTGATTTGTTCGCGATCGAGCGTGTACGTATCGGCAGGTTGACAGGATAACGCGTTAGCAGGGTGAGAATCCGTTGGTACAGCCCGACACATACAAGGCGGATCCTTCGATATGAAGTCACGGCTGGGAATCGGTCGCGAGGTGTGCACGAATCGGCGCAGCCTGGAACAGACATTGAAAATAAAGCTGACGGAACTACCGGTTCGCTTGCTTGCTTGCTAACTATCGTCCAGTCGTGTGTATGCTCTCAGGGATCGTTCGTTATCTCTACCTCGCTCCTCTCGACTCTATCCGCTTCTTGAGATCGGCATTGCTGTTATTTGCAAAGCCGATAAATCAAGCTTCGAACGCCGGCCACCAATTACCGATAGTGCAATCCACCGGAAAATGATGCGACGAAACTTAATCGAGACAACGTGAAACACTTCTTGGACTGTCCTGGTGTTGTCTACTCTTTGATTAATTACTTACTTCGGAAAATTTGCTGGATTTTATCTTTTTTATTCCTTTCATTGTTCACTTAGTAGGAATTTTGGAAAACCTGACACCGGTAAGATAGCGGGGAAGTTTCGAATTCTTGGAGAAGTATGTTTTACCTGTTCGGCTTTAACGATGTTTTGCGCCCCAGTGGGTTTTGTACTCCTGCAGAATCGAAACTTTCCCCGAAACTTGGCAGCAGCGGGAGTTTGTTAAGAATGCCAAATTCGTCGGATTATTTAATGCAGATACAAGAAATCGCATTCTAAAACTAGTTGGAGAATCGTGCAAGGAAGATCGCGTAATTACGTCGAATATTTTCCAGCGGGATTAATATTCGGGAATGGAGAAGTGCATTGTCAGTACTAGCCGAGCGCCACCGTTCATTTGTAATGACGATTTAATTAAAACGTGCAAATATACCGAGACGCCCAGGTGTGACAAGGCGTGTCGCATCCAGGGTGGATCATTAAATTGAGTGCCAGCAGGCTTTCATAATGATTTTCGTATAGAATTCGCGAAACCCGTTTGAACAGGGGAATGCTCTCACAATGCCGAGCCATTACCTCGACACAATGCCTAGGAAGTACAGGCAGTTAAACGTCAGTTCCTTTTTCATTAAGCTCCATTTAATTACAACCTGTAGTCGAAGTGCAGAAATGCGTTGCTATTGGTTCCCGCTCGTCGGCGTTTACGCCTTACATTCAACGAACATTTCCATCTACCTGCCTGAATTGCGTCGCTCCAGAAAACGTTAATGAACTTGCGAATTCACTTTCCCAGTAAACTGGACGCCGTCGAATCCAGCTGGCTTACGTAATTTTTTAGCCGTGGAAAAAATCGCGATTATAAAATAGCGCTGCAGAGAAAATTCACGCAGAGAAAAATACACGCGGTATAACAATATTTTATCAGGTTACCTTATCCATCCTTAATCTTGGATGCCAGCGTAATGACGTTAACAGATTCCCCTTATAAATTGTTCTCGAGCGAATCATTACAAGCGGCAGTTGTACTCGGGTAAAAATTATTACTAAAAGTACTGTAATTAGAGACGCCTCAGGACTAGTAAGTAATGACATTGTCATTACTTATAAAATGATAGCTTTTCAGCCGAGCTGCATATTCGCAGTGGAGATTTTAATTCAAATGAAAGAACTATAACCATGTCGATTATTACAAATCAGCAGATCAAATTTACCTGATTATTCCACGCAACATTGATTGAACTTAGTGAATTAATTACAAACTACGATTGGTATCAGACAAGATTAATCTGAACTAGTACTTGAAAGGCTATAAAATAAAGCACAAAGAAGCTGAGATTCTCAGAACATGGGACTAAATTCTGCTTTGTCGTATCTCTGCGTAGGTGGAGTCGGTGGACCTCGCCCTGAAAATCCTCGATAAGTGGCAAATCAGAGGGAAGACTCTATCAGTGCAGCGAGCGAAGTTCCAGATGAAAGGCACGTACGATCCGGCCTTAAAGCCAAAGCGGAAAAAGAAGGACAAGGAGCGACAGAAGAAGATCCAAGAAAAGTATGTATGACGCTCGCAACTAGTCTTTATTTCATCACTCCCGACCTCCGAAGGGTTTCGAAAGCATCCCTTTTGAGAGTTATACCACACAGAATTCGATAGAAGGAGAGAAAGAGCATTGTAGGAGGACCGGTGAATATCCAGTTACTTGGGTGAGCTTTAAGATTTCCAGTAGAAGGCTGTAATAAGCGTCCTCTTCGCCCGCACTTCGTTTCCGTTTACGGAATAATCGGAGCACAAACGCACTTACCCGCTTGCCTGCAATCACAATCTTGGAGATTGCAAGACCAGGCAAACGCAATCAAAGAAAGAGAGAGCCTTTCATCGGCGGACGAAGCGCCAGGCAACTCTCCTGAAAAGGATTGAATTCTTACGCTTAGCTCGTGAAAACATCTTTCGATCGTTACCGAACTTCTTCGCTCATTCACCGTTCCACGCCCATTCATCTCGTCCCGACTAATCTTTCTCTCTCGGAGCCTCAATCTCCCAGCTGAAACGCATTGCCACTCATAAATGCTTGCCCCTTGCCTTTCATAGACGCCACTCTCTCTCTCTCGACTAGCCTCTTCGCTAACTTCCGGCTCATGCCGATTCATCGTAATTCCAGTAAGTTCTTGATTGCCATACTTGACTGTACGCATCCAGTCAGACCATTTCTAACGTAGGGAAAGAAACTCGATCCTCTTACTCTGACAATCCTCGAGTCTATTTATAAATAGTCCTTCTCGATAGAAATACAAAGTAACTTTAAGAGATAGCGATTGCCGAGCCACTTAACTCTTAAAAAAATTGGGTCTCTTGGTATTGAACTGAAAATAGAATATGGCTTTAAATTTCTTGAATGTGTCACGAATTGGAGCAGCTAACAAACACTGAAATAGAAGAATATATCTCTTATTAAAGTGGCTCGGAATAAAAAGAATGGGAATGCTATGTGGTAGCTCGAAGCCACAGAGGCTCGCAAAGTAATAAGAACCGTTGCTCCGGAGGCTGCTTGATCAGGCCAGACTGCTTGGCGTTAGCGTTTTCTGGTAAAAGGATCTCGCTGTTCCACTTTCATACAAACCTCGTATTTCTGTTCCCGCCTTTTGGTCTTTAAATCCACGCGTGCCATTTTAAGAACTGCTGGTTTATATTAATTCTGTATAATACATTTTTAATTACTCTACATTAGTATTATACAATAGAAAACAATATTATATTGTTTAAAATTAATTAAAAGCAAAGGGAAAATAATTTGCCACTTTCGGACGCAAAGATAATAATGACGGCTATTAAAAATACTCGTACAAGCCGATCGATCATTCTCCCGCGTCACGAGCCTAATTTTTCCTTATACGTACTTGTTACATCTGTGAGATCAAATCGATGATCTCCATTCAAGTTGTCATCGAATATTAACACGACATACTACCAAAAAGGACGTATCAATTTACCCAATACCAATTCATTAAAAGAAGTATCGAATTCCTGTCTCTATCATCGCATCAACTACATCACGAACGAATGGAACGATCGGATCTCAATTTTAGAGCAGACTGGGTGATTGATTCATCTTAATCGAAGCACGCCAAGTTTCAAATGAGATTTCAATCAGCTTCCACTCCTTCTCTCGGCTTCCCTCCGATTCTGTCTCTAGTTCTGGCAGGCCAGACTGCTTGGCGTGCATGAATTCCAGAGGAGGTGCAGCTGCTCGCAAGATTCCGTGCGTGCATTACTTTCTTACGGTGTGTCAGACCACTTTCCTCCTGGCGAGCAGCAAAAAATCTCTCTCCTCTCCGACAGACTGGATATGTGCGGGCCACTCTCAGCCACCACCTAAGAGTGCCGCCTGATGCCATTGGCCCGTGAGACCTGTTGATTGCACCAACGACACTTTTCCACTTGCTCCCCGGATGAATCTTCCCTCCTGGAATGCCGAGTGGACTTGTACCCGTTCCGCGTCGACATACTCTTCGCCCAAGCATTAGTCAAGCCTTCAAGACGTGTACGTCGTCCTCCGAATATGTTGTTAAATACTGCTATTCCATTAGCCCTGCATACTGTCTCCCGGAGAGCAAAGATCCATCCTTGCTCGAAAGATAGCAACGTTCGCCGCGTGGTCCCTACGAGTAATGAAGCAACGCTTCCGTGGTTGCCCCGGCAATCCTTTCCAGATGCGATACGTAGCATGGTATAAACGAGTTTCATCGCATCCACGAAATAATGGAGCCTTTCATTTTATTACGTAGGTGTTGCGCGCTTACGGAAAGTCCCTTGTGGGTTGCCTGGTGTCTTTCGAACTATCCATTATTCATATCAGTTTTAAGCAGAGCAAAATTTAAGATACTGAATTCTAGATCAGAATTTCTCTTTGAATTAATAATAGCGTATTTAGGTTTTAATAAATTTTGTAATCATTATCTGTTATTGCTAGGTTCTCTCAAGGTATCCTTGTTTCTGTTTGGTACGTCATTCAATGATTGAAGGGTGTGCATATATGCGAATGTAGATTTATCTGCCGAAATCATAATGACCAGCAGTACAAATGTGTATTTATCCGTTTTTGGCGTTGATGAGAGTGCCGCTGGCACACTCTCATCGTCACAGGACGAGAGTGCGAGAGTTCGATGGCCTGGAGCATTGCGCGAAAACCAGTTATTTGCGAATGGAGCTCTCGAGCCCTCCTTGGGACTGTTCCTCTGCCGGAAGTCTTCTTCAGCCACGACTCCACTCTAACGGTGCCGTGTTCGTTTCGTTCGCGGATCCTCGAACTATGCCGTTTCCTATCGAAACGATTATCCCCTTTAACCCACCAAAGCTGGTCCTGGCCGTTCGATTCCCACGTACTTGCTCGTGTCTCATCCCTATTTCACGCCGATTTCCTATTTCTTGCCAATGATTTGCGCAACCTCTATTACGCGATGAATGCACTTTAGAACTGCCTTCCCACACTATGCGCTGTCTATCATCAAAGACATTCTTCTCTGCCGAATGCCGTGGGTGAATTGGAATCAATCGTTCCTGAAGACGATTGACCTAGATGTATATCTGAATCAATAACCCCATAACGAGTATCGTAATTATTTAAAACTGATTAGTTAGTCAGAGTATCATTAGTATGAGGTCAGCATATTGATAGACGAGTGTATTTCATGGATTTCTCTAATGGCTTGATTAATTACTTAATTATTTAAAGCTAGAATTCCAGACATAGACTTATTTGACATTTTAAAGAATGTTTAAGTGGACGAGCATAGCAGGCCCGTAAAACCATGAGGCTTGCTTCCGTTTAATTAACGAAATTCATCTCTCCCTCAAACAGAATCCCACTCAAGACCGAGTAAAAGGAGAACGAAAGTTTTGTTCGCCGGCAATCCTGTCATTTGTCGTGGGTCGCCGCTTATTTATCTTACAAATGAAAAATGCAAATCGCCCATTGCCTCGAGCGATAATTGAAATGAAAGGTACACGCGCGCGAGGCGAATTTGAATATCGTATCGCTAATGCCGGGCCGCATTTTGTGCCCGTGAAGTTGGAAAAGGAGGCCGTCAAAAATTGAATAGCAATTGGTGAATTAATCGATTCGAGCGTAAGTATATTCTCCAGCCGTCAAGGCGCGCTCCGAGGATTAAAGTGTTTCGAGAGTACACTGTATTTGCTATTAATTCACTCAGGCCGATTTCCTCGAGACTTCGGCGAACTTTATCAATATTCCCCGATGATAATGGAGTACTTTCCGAGGAGAGGAATGGGCAACCCTTCTCGGCGGCTTAGTCGCCATGTTTAAACAATGTACTCACTCGCGAAACACTGAAACTGAACGATAAGAGGCTGCCGTGCGAGAGAGTATCCACGCGCATCGTATCAAACATTTATCTTTCGTGATAAATCTAGTATGAAATAGTACTCGGCTTCGTGTTTGATTTAACTGTGCCGTTTCCTGCCTCCTCGGTCTGCGACTTTCCATTTAGACAAGGTTTACTTCTCCGCTATTAATACGTGGTTAAACTATGCTAATGCTTGATGAATCCGGTGACATCAGCGCTCCGGAGTTATGAAGCGACGGCGCAATCAAGTGTTTGGTTGAATAATTAATGCCTTAATGCTGATTCTAACCAAAGGTTTTGGGAAAATAAATTTTCACAGCAATCCTTCGGTATACACGAGCGTAGATGTTTCTCGAGTGCGTTGAGCAAGGTGTGAGACTGTCATCGTAAATCAGTCTAACGTTTTCAGATGACGGATACGCGCGACGCACGCTCAACCGTACACGTGCCCCTTTATCATCGCATTCTTTGTGCTTTACCCATTTCCTTCCTGAAAATACACACTGTGGTTTCATAGAAATGGGTAGAAATGAGTCCTAGAACTGAGGAGCGTCTATTTATCAGCTTGCTAACACTTAGTTATACTGGCAGCGTCTATGAATTCACACATTTCGCATGACTCACTGTAACATCTTCTTTTTTCTATTTTTTTTTTTTTCGATCAATGCAATTCCGCGCGCCCGACTGTATCGAATTGCATTGACCAATCAAATTACGAAACACACTGCCCGCCTTCCTTTTTCCAATTACTATCGATCGCACTGCACGTGACTACTATAAATGTCAACAAGTAACTATGAAGAAGGCAATGAAAATGCAAATCGTCCGAGTAACTTCTGCGCTCGGATATCATCGATCTTCTGATCTCAATTAACAGGATCGGTGGCCTATAGCCGGTTAACTTAATTGATTGCTGATTAAGCGTCTAATACAATTATTGGCTGGCTCGTATAGAACTGGTATCTTATTACTACGCGAAACTTGCCGAACAAGTAACTTTCAACTATTCTCGGTGCTTAGTAGTGCATTAAACAGCGCAGTACATTGTGCTTGATAGAAGGAAAAACACATCGAGGTCAAATTTCCATAAATCTCCCATTAATAACTCTAAGTACCTATTTAATTTCTCACGCGATAAGTGAAACACATCAGGAACATTTACATTCATATAATAAACACAAGATTCTCACAATGCAATCAAAAATTCTCTGTTTTTATTCGTCATTCTTATATTGCACTCGCACAATTTGCTCTCTGTTGTAATAAGATGAGCTCACAAAGCCCGGATTGTCCGGGCAAAGAATGACCTGCGAAAATTCAGGTCTTCGTACGGCGTGGACCATGCAGTAGAGGCCAAGCTATTGACCTTTCGGAACGGGCTCTCTCAGCGAGAGCGAACGAGCGCTTAAAGTCTGCTAATATTGCACGGTGCATCAAACAAGTGCTCCAGTTATAACAAGGCATATATCGGTGGGGGAATGTGTTAAGATAGCCGGTGTAATGTCAGATCACCGCGACGCTCGAAGAGAATGCCACACACGACGTCCGGCAAAATGATGTTACGGATCATTAATCGCACTGGCAAAGTGAACTATGAGGTACACCGATGTCTGTGATGCTAGCATATCATTTCGTGGACTATCATAAATTATTAAGATAATTAACTATCGTAATTATTATTATATGTTAGCTTCGAAGATAGACAAAGACAAAGTGACGAGATTTTTTTTGTCAATCATTGTTCAATCTCGAAAGATTTATAATTCTACGTGACTTCCAAAAAGAGTTTTGATTCCTAAAAATAAGCATGAAATAAACATCTTTTATCAGTGAATATCGAGGCGATATACAGAATCTGTTTCGACATTATTATCGCATAGTTCTCGCGTAGTTCTGGTCATGTACAATGCTTTCCAAAGAGGAAGAGATATATCAATTTGTCCGGAGGCACTTTCCCGCTTTAACGACCAGAATTATTTGTGTAATGTATCGAGAACTGTAGAACTATTACAAATCAAACAAGAACTCTTCATTATTTATGATATTCCATGAAATGATATGCTAGCTTCACAGAGATGGTATATCATAACGGCGTTGATCCACTGCTCTGATACACAGCGTGTCTCCAAAAAAAGGTGGCCCCGATTCATCATCATTGTATTCGCCGTTGGCTAATTTGTACCCATCGCCGCTCCCACGTTCGCTTAATACATATGTGTATGTACGCCGCGGTCCAGCAAATAGTTCACCATGCCACTCAGTCTTCCTTAGCACTCGCTTCGGCCTCGACAAGTCATTCGCCCTCGGGAAAAACGACCACCTCCCAGGATTTATCGCGGAATTTTCCCTGGCGCCGATCCGACTTCTGATATTTCTATAAACAGTACGACCTAATTGCACGCTCGAAGTTCGGAGAGACTTACCGTCGATTCACTTGCAAGTTTCGCGGTCACTTTGAACTATGAAATAGGATTTACATCCCTGCGAGTCGTATTCCACTTTTGAATCTGTTTACTATATCTTGCGCATATTCACTATGATAGTTTCGAACTTTCAGACGTTTTCTACTTGAAAGTAGCTTTTGAACATTGATTCCATACATATGTACAGTTCGAAATCGGATTCTGCAATATTGTGATTATTTCTGAATCGAACAATTCATATAGAAACTTTTGTTTAGGAAATGCTTTTAATCGTCAGTTTTTATTCATCAATTTTTGCGATAGTTCGTAGTCTTCTTATTGTGGAAATAATAATAGAGAGGGTACAATGAATAGACAACACTTTGCATTACTCATGGTTCGGATCTTGAGAGGCTGAGAGTGCATAGGTAATTACAACGAATCGGTAATACTTGGTTGCAGCATGAAATCAGTGCAATTCTGAGGCTGTCAGTGTTCACACCTTACAGAAACGTAGATGGTCTCCCATGAAGTCATTCGTCTGCCATGGCCTCTATTATTATCCATATCCAGGGTCTGCCTTAGCCGGGCACGCGCGCAGTTATATGCAAATCGCAGCCCTGGCTTCGCTTTTGTTTGCAATATTCAGCGGATATTTATATCCTCCCGGTTGTATTGTCCGCGTTATATTCTCTTTATTCTCTTTACTCACCCGACCGTGTGTGTGTGTGCTAGGACTTTGCAAAGAGCGCGCGCGCTCGCTCGCATGCTCCCTTGTAATAAACGCAGTATTTTATTGTTTCGCGTATGATCTCATTTTTACGTTGACGAGTGCGGATCGCGGTGAATTCGAATATATGCGTGCGAATAATACTACCGATTTATGACGTGTATTGTAAAAAGTCGGGCCGAATAAATCCATGAATGAACATTTGTAGTCACAGAAGATTGATGTCCATTTCATTTTTGAATCGCAAATTTAACCATTTTCATGTTTTAATACTGCAAGAAGAGTGCGATTAATGTTACTATGGATATATGTATGTTTTACAGGAAAAGTAAAATATCGAAGATATCGACTAATCGACCTTTAATTTATTGTAAATATTAGTTTTGCGTTTCTCGGTATGCAGTCGATCCTAAAAAACTTACACGTCCGTTATTTTAATGCAAAGTAGCATTTCACTTTTTGTAGACGGAGACCTTCGAGAATAGCATTCACTTTATAACAGGCTGGAACAATAGTAAAGTGCCGCCTTATTCTTTGATTACAGACTGTTGGATTGGAGGCCCGACCGGCTGCGAGGTGAACCGCAGAAGTGTGAGAGAGTGGTGATCTTAAAGAACCTCTTCTCGCCGGAAGACTTTGACAAGGAGGTCTCGTTGCTCCTGGAATACCAGCAGGACATCCGCTCGGAGTGTCTCAAGTGCGGAGACGTCCGGAAGGTTGTTCTTTACGACGTGAGTAGTTTTCTATCTTCCAATTCGCTATAACGTCACACGCTTTCGTGGAGCTTTGAATGTAACATGTTTTGCCGAGCATTTCAAAGACAGTTTTTACTTCTCTTCGATGACATAAAAGCTTTAATTCTTCTAACTTTTCTACTAACAACTTAATTATTTGCAACTGTATTGAACTACCACAGTTTGCAAATTACAGTAACTTGGCACACTTATTCTTTTCGTCATTCAATAATAATCTGCATGATCTTCATTAAAGAGGGTGGGAACATCCCTTTAAATGTAACATATACGATGGTGTCGCTTTGACATGCATTCATTTCACACGTATTACCTCCACAAGATGCAAGCAGATGCACTGTGATAGCTCGTTATCATTTTCATTCGGCTTCGTCTCACATATAAATTAACCGTACTCTTTCTCTTCTTATCTCTTAACAGCGCGATAGACAGCAATAGCCTCTTTAATGTGTGTACCGTGCAATGTGTTCTACATACGCGCACTAACTCCGGAAAAAGCGATGCGTGTACGTTTTCTAAATGGGCCCGGCGATGTAACGTCGTTAATCTTCGCGCTAAAAAGCGACCTTAGCGCGCAGGAGCGCAGAGGAAGTCGTCGCGCTGAAAGGTCTGCATTTAGGTGCGCATAAAGGACGCTTAAAATTTGCCGGCGTGGAAAGCATGGAAATGCTATGGCACACGGACGCCAAGCCGCTGTATATACCCGACTCGTGTTACATTTTATGGAATTACCTCCCACGCGAATTCTAGGCGCACGCATGCCACATAGACGCACGCCTTTACTTCTAAATTGTGCTTTATGAGTTTACGTGGCGCGCAACTGGCGCCTAGTCTCGCGCACACGGTTATCCGTGGCGCTCATTAAGCATTTTAACTTACTCTGTCATTCGCGCATTGTCTCCTGTTCTTGCTATATTCACTTAAATACATTAAAGAATTTTGGATACGCGAACTTACTTAAGCCTCTTGTATTAATTTTGAAAATCTTCGCATGCAGAGTGCATGTTTATATTTTAAGCCAGTGTAATTTTGAAGATTATTTTTGTCCTGTTTATTTTTCTTTGCATGTGTCATTCGATCATAATTTTGGGAAGTTTCATGCTTGTATTGTTCTGTTTTACAAATGTTTACTATTGCTATCTTTCTTCGGGTGAATGGAATTATTGATTACATCCAATCTATATTTTTAAATATAAGGTATCATCGCATTTACATTTCTTTCATATTTGTTTTGATCTTCTCTAGTAAGATCAACAACAAAATTTGTAAAACTTTTGCGATTTGAATAAGTCGAGATCTAAGGATTGAAAGAGAGGGTCTAAGAGATCCTTTTGCGGGCAACCTAAACAGTCTCGAGGGTTTCCGCCCAACGCCAAGAAAGCTGATACCTTAAAGTCGGCCACAAAGAACTGCGCGTGAGAGAAGAGTCCAACATGAGATAGGAATAAACATTCGAAGGGGGATGACCTAACCCCATAAATTTGCAGGCAGACACTCCCAGTCTCTGGCCGCGAATCCCATTCAATGTCAAAGCGAATTCCGTCCCTCGCCGCCTAGCTCGACGTTTCCAGACCGAACCGAGAATGAGCTCACCGAAATTTTCTGCGAATAGATATAACGCGCCTATTCTATTTTTAGTATTCCCATTGACTAATCATTTCAATTTGGCACTCGCGAGCTTTTTCTATCACTCTAAGTGATAGAACTTTCGAGAACTTTCCAGAACTCAAAGTAGAGTTCAAATAAAAAAAAACGAAAACTCACTTTAGCCACTACTAAAGCTCTCAAGACCATGATTGAGCATCCATTCTATCATCAGCGTAACCTGAAACGCTTCCTTACAACCGATACTGCTCGCTCTTCTTCTCTCTTTTTCTCTCTCCCTCTCTCTCGAAGCAACAGCATCACGTTGCTGTTGTTCGCCGGCGTAGTAATAAGAATGACGGATATTCGTAGCGTGGAAAAAAATCTGTTAACGTGTCGGATCACCTTGTCGTTGCATGGCGTTTCTGTAATGCACTTAATTCGCAGAGCTCTCCGGTTCACACTATGCGACACAGAAATTTGTGAACGTCGTCCAAGTCTGCTACTGCTCGGTTTTCGCCACTGTTATCACAGCGTATTGTTATCGGAAAGTCGCCAGGGTTTATTTTACGACGCTGTGCAGAGTGCTTTGTGCGGAGGGAAAGAGAGAGAGAGAGAGAGAGAGAGAGAGAGAGAGAGAGAGAGAGAGAGAGAGAGAGAGAGAGAGAGAGAGAGAAGTGTGGAAGAAAAGTAGTACATAGCTTCGTACTGGAAGTACACGGTCGCACCGGCGATGGCTGCACTTTAATTTATAAGGCGCAGGTGTCGAGCATTATTTGAAACGCGATATACACCGGCGGGTGTGAGCGCATAGCGTAATCTACGAGGACCATTTTTCTTCGATAACAGTACTCATTGATTTCGATTGCCACCGCTTCTTCCGGCGCGCACCAGCTCGTTACTTTTATTAAAGGGAGAAAGTTCGCGCCCGGATAAATTGCGTCCGGGCGCTCCCGGGTCCCAATATTTTTCGAGGATGGCGCTCAGCCATCAGATAAAGAAATCCTCTCAAACTTTTTCGACTCCTCAGCCCTTCTCCTTCGTAGAACTTCCTTCATTGCCTCCAGAAGGAAATCGGAAGCCTTCTCTGGCAAGACTTTCGGCACTCGGTCAATATTCCTCTCTCAACAGTCGACTGTGCTCGTCAGAGTAAAAATTCGCGCGAAATAATAGCCAATTCTAAGGTTGCAACTAGGAAACCCTGGAATGTGACTTCCCATTGTGAGGCGCTCGTGATTCAAGCGGAATTGCAGAACTTCCAGGACTTCCCTGTTAACTCTTCCGGACGACTCGACGAGCACACATTCCGTAGAGAAACTTGTAGAGTCTTTGCCAAGGAAAGTCGGAATCTGACATGTAAATTTAGTAGACGGGAAAACGTGTCGATTGGTTTGTGGCGGGCGAACAAAAGAATCTTCCGTCGCGGGCCAACCACGAAAATTAATGCTCGAGCTAAAGGGTCCATAAATTGTGGTTCAAGGCGAAGTGAAAAAAAACACAGCTTACGTGGAATCGTGCCCGGCAAGGCACGCTTTCTCGCTCGTAAAAGGAGGACTCTTCGCTCGTTCGCTCGCTCGAGCTGTCCTTTGGACAAAGGCGCAGTAGGAATTCAAAGAAGCCGAGGACGTAACATTCTGCATGGAACGACGCATCTCGAACGCGTATAATGCAGCCGCGATAATAAATTCGGCATTTATGTGCCTGCAGTTAGTTCCTCAACCTAAAGAGCAGCGTTAGTGATTATTTCCAATTTCTTAAGAACCTTTCCCTTTTGGAGCAATAACTCTTGTTATAAATACATTGCTTTCCCATTCTACATTTCTCTCTATTTCTACTAATACAATTGCATGTATGTACCTGTATGCTATCTTTAGCTAGTGGAGCAGACGAAAGCGATCAAATTTCCGAATCACACATCAGTAGCTTGAAACAATTATAATATTTATACATCGCGGCCAAGTGAGCAACTGTTCAAGTTATACACTTTTGATTTATACATTTTTAACGCGTGCCACAAAAAAATTATGAAAACGCTTCACTGTTACACCTGGGACTTTTCGAGGGCAAAACTTTCGATGGGGCTGCATCGTTTCGAACATCAAACTTTCACCCGGCACCAAATTAGGAGGTTCAAGAGTTTCAAGTGTAGGGAGTGCCGAGTCAATTTTGAGAGTTGAATTTGAAACTCTGCCCTACTTGCAGAGACATCCGGAGGGAGTGGCACAAGTAACTTTCCGAGAGCCCGCGGAAGCCCAAGCCTGCATACAGTTGTTGAACGGCCGTTGGTTCAGCCAGAGGAAGATATCCGCTGAGATTTGGGATGGCAAGACGAAATACAAGTGAGTATTTCGAGTCGGTAACCTTTCCGCAGCATCACATCGATCCTATCCGTCCTTGGTCGCTCACAGCTTTACCATTCGATGTTAAAGCGACGAAACAGTCTTTCCTTCTGCCAGTGTGTGGATTACAGTTTTACTGACTGACAGTAAAGCAGTTCACTGACAGAACCTTTTACTGATATTACGGTGTTTCACTGTTGTTAACAAAATTTCTATTCTGGCCTGTTGATGGTATTCCAAAAGAGTAATTTTCTTAGAAACACGACAGCATCCATCCTAGATTCCTGTCTTGACAACACTGCTTCGATCCTGTAGATATTCTCTAAATAGAAATGAGGACATCCTTGGAAAACTTGAACGTATGCTTTCAGGGTACACGAAACTGACGCTGAAATCGAAGCTCGAATAGCCAAATGGGATAAATATTTAGACGACGAAGAGGAAGAGAAGAAGGGCGAGAAAAACGCCGACAGGAGTAATGATAATAAGACAAGTGTAAAAGGAAGTTCGAGTGGAACGAGAAACGCAGAAAACTCCGCCGGCAAAACGGAACCTTCTGTTGGCAAGACAACCGACGCGAAGTCTATAAAAAAATCAGAATCCCCGGAATCAACGGGCGATTCTGACGAAGATTCAGCATGAGTTTTATAATACTGACGAACGATTCCATTTAGATAAAAGCGAAGAACCGACGGCATAGGACAGTAAATGTTCTAATGATTAATGGCAGCAACTTTTTTGCATACATTTCCAACCCAACTAGTAGTACCTTGCGGATACAACAAAGTTGCTTTTAACTCATTGTTAATAACGTGAGTACTATCGCGCTGATAACGACGCGAGAGGTTGTTAACCATTATAAATAAATGAGACATACTTTTCCCTACGTTATCATTCCTCGGTACTTCCTACTATCATACCATGTCTGATGTCTATTTTGAAAACAATTATTTCATAAGTGATGATATTTTGCAATGTGCGTGTGAATAAATATGAGCTGGTTATGGTGCTACTTTCTGAAAATCTTTCTTAACCTTGAACCCTCACTTGCGTGAAGTTAGAACTTACGTTTTGTCCTACGTTATTGGGTAAAACTTCATTTTAACGCTATTTTTTAAGTAAAGTTTTTATTTTGGTGGCAGTGGATTAATATAGTGGACTCAGGACAGTAAGGAATGATAAGTATGCAAATCGAACGATTGTAAAAATCCCACTCACATTATCAATGTTTTATTTAACAATTGTTCATTTTTCTGATAACATTTTTTTCATTACAAAGCAAACGAAACTTTGACAGGACCGAACATTGTTGGCAGGAAGTTCCCATAAGGTAGCGCGGCTCCTCATCGTAGATCGTTTGGCGAATGGACTCTTGTCAGAAGAAGAGCCGACACACTGCGGTTTCAGGCGGTGAGTCTCGTTTTTTGATAGATCGCCAGTCGCAGCAGCGTCGTTCCAGGAGAGAAGTCCCACGAACCAGCGGCAGCACACGGATCGCGAGGAATGCCGAAATAGCAAATTAGGGGATTCCAAGAGATCATCGCTCTCTCTTTCTCCGTCGAGCTCTCCCCTTAACGACTTTCTTCTCTTCGTAATCGCCTTGCTACTTTAATGCCCCAATCGATTGGTCCGTCAACATTTACTATCATCAGCTGTTCCAAGTCATCAAAGACAACCAATTTCTCAAATTCTTCCTATGAGATATCTAAAACACTAAAAAAAGCAAGAAGCGCCAATATATATTAACATTTTTTTATGGATACGAATTCAAAACTAGAGTTCCCCGCATCAACAAACAATGCTTGATGCTACTTGAAGTATAATAGGAGCGAGTAGACGCATCCTCATCTCGGTCCAGTCGGTCCCTCGACATTGTCCGGTGTCAATTCGAGCGGAGGATGCTGCACCCCATCGAGCATCGAGTGCGGAGAGCATATTCCATCCGTCTCATGGCATTCGTAAGCAAGAGGGGTGGCTGTCTGCAACCCCTCGTCATTATCAGGGGGCCAATATCATCGTCGGCGAATTTAATGCCGCGCTATTAGCAGCGGGGTGCACCTCCAGCATTGTTCGAGTGGCCACGTGCAGGACGACTGTGCGTTTGATCGTGCGAGGGCTTCGTCAGTAGGCTTCGCAAAAAAACAGAGCCATGTTCTCTCTGTCTCGCTTCCCTTCTATCTCCCTTTCCTCCCATTGCACACTTGTTCGCTGGTTATTGGATTTGCCTGACACCGCGACCCTCTGCCCCATTCGCCACGGTCAAGTGTCTCCTACGTACACGAGTATTCTTTCCACCAGTCGATTTTCCATCCCGCACCCTGTCGTGATGCGGCTAATCGTATTCAGGATAATGCGCGTGTAACATGGGGTTCTCCTCTTGAATTGATCGGTACATAAAAGCCTGCGATCCAGGTTATCCCTGAGTGTCAAGACTGAGGAATTTATTTATACAGTCAAGAGTTTCTTAAGTTTAAATTTTTGAGGATAACGCGAAATGCAGCTCTAAGAAGAGAGAGGAGTTTACACAGATCAAATCTCTTAGATTCCAAAGGGAAAAGGATGGAGTTTGATTAAAGAATCGAATTTTCTGTAACAACAATATTAATTGAAGAAGCTTTAATTTTTCATACGTGATTATTTATGTATGAATATAATCCGTTGGGAAATTGCTAACACGTCAAGTTGAAGGGACTTTTTTCCTAACTCTATCGAGTGAAAGAAGTGAAAGAAGCAGGAAGAGGAACTTACTTGCAAATTCCTCTCGAGCATCGGGCGGCTTGCCGTGAGCACCCTCAGTCCGCGGCAAATTAAGCTTCCCAAAACACCGCGAAACTGTTAATTAAGACTCATTATGCCGAGCGGAGCCTGACTGGGGTTGCAGCGGCGGCCTGGCGAAAGGGTGCCTCGCACTCGAACTTCCGGGCTCCACCTCGCTCTAGTTGGGCGTGCAGGGGCTGATGGGAGTGGTAGGAGCATTTAGACTTAAAGCCAAAGGCGCTCCACTGGCAATCTCACTGCGGAAGTAACACCGTTTCCATACTAAATGCACCATTACGACAAAAATATTATCACTGAATAAATAATAACACTAAAAAATTTAAGCAACTCATCAACGATACATCAATTTAGAATTTAATTTCCGAGGACTTCATCATGGAAGAAACTATTTTTCAAACCACGATAAAATCGTTTCAAGAATACTTTGTATTCGTGTTTAAAAAAGAATCGTGCCGCATACACGTTCCCTCCCAAATGGCAACCGGTGAACACACAACAATTATCAGTACTGCAAAAAAGATAACATTCATCATCCCATATTTCATTCTTCATATCATTCTAACATCCACATCCTGTTCCATTTCATTACATCCCAAGCAAGGTTCAGCCCTGGCTGGCAAAGGGTTTTTGCCAACTATAAGTTGTTAATGCGAGCTTACGCGTAGAGGAGTTGTGCAAAAGCTCGCTAAGCGAAAGTAAAGAGGCCCTGCGCACATAGTACCCCGACGGGCTTGAGTCTTGCCGTGAAAGGGGGGTACCTGGCGTGTTCGCCAGTGTCAGAAAGAAAGAAAGAGAAAGAGAGAACGAACGAGAGAGAGGAATCATGAAAGGTTGATAGGTGGGGGAGAGAAGGAGGGATGGATGGTTCGAAGGGATGGTTCGAGTCCTCTCGGCGGAGCAGGAACTTCTTAATACCAGGGTGTCGTGTTGGGTTCATTGTGGGATCAATACAGAGAGCCGCGTCCGCGGCTTTCGTAGGAGTGGTCGCGCGTCGGCTCATTGGACGCGGGTTTGGAGCGCGCCGATTGGAGGATCGCGGCACAGCCTGGAGGCGGTTCCTTTCATGTTGAGGGTGCCCCGGTACCAGGGCCGGCGACGAAGCCGCGATGGAGAGCGAGGCAGCGCTCGCACTGAGAGAGAGCCAGAGCCAGAGGCATGCCCATGGTAGGGAGCTAGAGCAGAAGCTCTCGAGAGAGGGAGATCCAACCCAGAGACACCGAGAGCGGCGAGAGCGGCTCGGAGCGAGGGAGAGGGAGAGAAGGATGCCCACCTTCGGGAGAACGGTTCGAGAAGGATGAGGGAGCAGGTCTGCGGCGAGGGTGACACGAGGCTAGGGGGTTCAGTCTGTGTTCGCCCATCAGAGACACATCATCAGCTACGATACGCGCCGGTCACGCACGACAGAGCGCCGCGAGGGTAGCTCCTTATCAGCTGCTAATCATACGCGATTCCTATCTAATCGCTTACCTGTCCGACCAGTGCCACCAGTGGTTCGCTTCGCCTACCGGCTGAATCATTTCGAACCCGGCTGTGATTCACACTGCTACCTAGGATCACCGTGATCGAATGTTCCTGGGATTTCAATTACCAAGGAATCGCAAATTCGCATGACTGGGATTGATGTGTGGCTTGAGATTAGTGTGAGAGACCAAAGGTAGTGCGTCTGTGATCCAGTCATGGGTGATGGTATTGAATTTGGAAAGTCTTGATAGAGGCACAGCTTGGGTGACGACCCTGGTACCAAGTGTTTCCTTCAAAACAGCATTTTTCTTTTGTGTGTCACTCGAAAAAACAGGAGAATCGAGATTTCCCGCTGGACTAGAGTGGGTAAACATCGCCAGTGATTAAGGAATTCAATATACTACAACCTCGAACTAAAACGAGACACATCTGTTCTTTTACCTTATAATCTAAACACGTGGAGTTTTTATGAATTTTCAAGTAGACAGCTTTACAATTCGCTCCAATCTAAGTTCGAATAGTGATACGAGTGTATCGTGTATGATACTTTACAGGAATAAAGTAAATTGATGGTACATTTGTGAAAGTGTGACATTGTTGATCAAAAGGGGGGGGTGCCAGTGGCGAACCTTATTGAAAACGGGGCAGCTAGAAACTGTTGATTGAAAGTGAGAATGTCATGAGATAGGAAGAAAAGTCTCTGGAGAAGAGACACGCCTGATAAAAGAAGGTGTTGGAGAATCGAAGATCGAGTGAAGACAAGTAAGAACAGCGTGGAAGAAACGGCAAAGGGTGGTGTTCGAACCGGTGGTGCGACGTTCGGGTACGCAAGTTGGCAGGCCAGCTCTGGGGTGCCGGGCCCGGGCGGGGTGATGAGCTGCTCCGAGGTGATGTATCAATATTATCCTTACATCTACCAGAGGCCACAGCCGCCGCCGCACCCGACTCATCCCCATGCGGCCCCGCACGCACATCCGCACGCGAATCCACATGCGGCCCATCACAGTCCGGCAAGGCCGGCGCCTTTTCAACCCTTCTCCGCCGCCACCGCCACTCACCAATACGACAGGGTGAGTGAATAATAAAATCATCGTCAATATTGACGATTTTTAATTCAAGTTTGTATTGTATCAAATTCAATGTAAGACACAGTTAAACACCGCCGTGTTTTTTACTCGTTCTTTGGGAGGTTCTTTAATGTAACCGACGGCAAGTGTTAGGTCGTTGTAATAGATGTCTGATTTTTAATAGTGATTCAGATGCAATAAGCAAAAAGTTGATGATTATCGTATGAAATTATTATTTTCATTGAGTTGCGCTAGGAGAAATTAATTTGGAATTTAATTTTTTCATTATATCGAGGTAACATTTGCATAGATATGCAATATCATTCTGAGTATCACCATTATTATCATACTCGCATAATTTCAATCCAATTAGAAGCAAGTGCTTGGTACTTTCCGAGTTAGATAATGCTCTGATTAAACGTTTACCACTAAAAGTCGCGAAACGCGTTTGATCTCACTTGGCAATCACAGGAATCTTCTCTCGCGCAGTTCCGTCGCGCTCGAAAGAATGCAGCGCGGTTTCCAGCAACACCTCATTAAGCCAGTAATGCCATACCAGAGTGATAGGTGGATTTCATTAAAATTAATACGAGCTGCCTGAACTTGAAATCGAAACGAACTCGTAACAAGTTATAGTCCACCAGTCACCACCACTAATCCTACTGGATGGAACAGTTTGAGATAGTTCTAGTTGTCAGCCGAGGTCCTTAAAATACCATAAACAGTTTCTAGAAGGCGATGTGAAAATTAACTCGATGAATCAGTGGGGTGTAAAGTAAGAGTAAAAGCAATGAAAGCATCGTACAAAATAGAAAGATCGGCACTAGTGAGAGAGTAGAAAGTAAGTACGTAGAGTATCGAGTGAGCTAAGGCGAGCAGCATCCCGAAGGAGCAGAACGGCGTCGCCTGGTAGATTCTTGGTTGCTTCGTTTCCGTCTTGTCCTTATCGCCTTCGCTTAAGACTTTCTGTGTTCCTTATTGCGAAGCGGCTCTCTTCGCAGTCGTTTTAGGAAAAGGCGCATTAGCACACCGACCATGTACTTAGTAGGCAGCGTCTCACTGGCAGCGCGTCATGAAGACGGAAATAGAAGTGCGAGGACAATTAGGCGACTCCCAGGAGGACTTTTGAAAGAGTTCCCTTGGTTCTTCCCAGTGCCACTGTAGTTTAGGACTCTTGGGTCTTCAGGATTTAGATGTCAACGGATCATCACGTCCGTCTCACTGACACCTTATTCATATAACCATATGCTGTGATATGCGGGGCGAGGGCGTCGCTCGCCGCTTGTCTCCTTTCGAGATTACAAACACGACGCGCGCTCGGACGAGCTCCTCCTCTAAAAGGATTGGCGCCGCGCCGGCTAATTTGTCTCTGTGTCAACACTCGTGCGACTAAAGGTGCACGCGTTTACGGAAATATCGTTCGAACGACTGATTTCCATTTCGACATAATTCTTGATATCCAATTGATTATTTGTACGCAAGACACGTAGTTTCTTTTATAGATGTTTTTGAACGCCATTCCATTCGATTTAACGAAAAAGTCTTGCTTGAGAAAGGCAACTAGCGTTCGTTTCGCCAGTCTGCTTCAAGGAGATGTCTACTTAGAATCAATTTGTAAATGGCTACCTCGCCCGTTCGCCTCCGCTTTCGTCAGCGTCAGCTCGTTACCGGCGTGCATAAAACTCGTGGAATCCTGCTGGACAGGTACCAATTCCGATTATGACACTCGGCCGAACATTTGTTCGGATAATTCAGTGCCGTAAGCGTCGAGCATAAATCGAAAGTACCCGCCACCAATTGGCGGCCCGTGTTTCGAAACTATACGAACGTGTTTTCCTACTTTTGCCACGTGCAAAGCTGGCGTATCTGCTAAGTTAATGGACCCAATAAACAGTACTTGAAATATCTCTAGATGTAAAAAAGAAAAACACAGAAAGAACGAAGTTGTATATGTTTATAGGTGGTCCAGCATAGAATCAGACTCGTGGCTTCACTGACAAGTGTGAATCTTGAACACAAGCCTCCTCTCATCCACGAATTCCGCTTTCCCTTTTACCCAATTTTCTACTCCCTCCATCTAATTCGTCGTGACATTTCCTTAGCTCGAATAACGCGCGAGACATCCACACGCGTCTTCTCTCTCTCAGCATCCTCTAAAATAGTTGGAGCAAAGTGCGGGTAGAGCGCGTGTGTCTCAGTGTCATCGAGTATTCTCTCTTCTCCATGGTATCGCCTGACAAAAGCAATGGCATTGAAGCGTGCATGTTTACTAACAATCCAGGAAGGCCAGGGCGACGTTTTACTTTACGTAGCGCTCGCTCTCCCAGATTCCAGCTTTTCGAGCCTCTCAGCCAGCTTCTCCTGAAATAGTTTAGTTGTACGTATGTGGTAGACGCAGTGTGCCGCGGACGAACGAAGAAGAGTTTCGCGAGATCACCCGGGCATCATTTTAATATGTCTGCTGGGAGGTCAGGCGTGCTTCTTGCCCTCCGATGCAACCAGCCGTGCCTGCTCGAATCCCCCCGCACCCTCACTGAATACCGTTTCTGTCAGGAATTTCTTCGCTTCGCTCTTACTCGTTTTATTCCTTGGCTTCAACGCGAGACGAACTGCGCGTATTCACTTTTCGTGTGCCTCTGTTCCATCCACGCCTCGTTTGAAAGGTGTCGGAGTAGTTAGGTGTTGGGTGGGGTCCACTACTATGCCACTGCAACATTCTTCCTGCATAGTTCTCGGATGGAATAATACCTTACTTCGGCCTCGAACAGCCGTCTCAGTGTTTGATATGGTTAATTGGCGATAGCTTTCTTTTTGCTTGACTTAATCTATCTGTGCGATCGAATTTTTGTAATTAGTTACGGTTTACTGGTATTTAAAAGAAGGAATTGATTATAGTTGTGAGATTTGTACAATGGTAATAAGGAATATTTTAATAAAATGAAATTCATAGTCATGTTAAAGGAAACGTAATCTATAAGATAGAGACATAGACTTGACAGTTACAAGTATCAAATTCGGGTGTAAGTTTTGCATTGCAACGACAGAGATAAATTGATAATCTTGCTTATCCTAAACGGATAGTTTTACAATCGGCGTGCGATCGGGACAGAAGTACCGGAGAGGCAGCGGGTTCCTCCGGAAGCATGAAATACAGCCGCAGCGATCGTCACATGGGAGCGATAAATAATATCTAATGGCCGGTATTACTTAGCGACATTGAAAGGAATGCCCGGGCGACGATGAAGTATCACGCGGTTCGCCTACTTAAACTGTTTATCATGTGGCGCATTATACGAGCCGAGAATATGCTAATGAGAGCCTGGGAGATCTAACTACATCTAAACGACCAAGATCGCTGATACGCTCTCCTACTTCGTTCTACTCGCTTCTCTTCTCTTTCTTCTTCTTCTTCTTCTTCTTCCCCTCGACAAGGTGAAGTCTCCAGGGTCCTCGACGCCACGGTAGTCGCGCTGCGACCGCCGGAAAACTCAGCTTGACTCGGCGCACAAATCACTCTCGGACCGGGCGCCGGTGGAAAGGCTCTCAATAAATCCTGATGAAGTGATTTTCGTTTAATTATCGGGAAACGCGAGAAGGGCCGGCGTCTTCTCTTAAGTCACTGCCAATTAATTAAAGCCTGGAGCACACCGATATTCGAGTACCAAGACCTCCACTTTTGTCAGAAGACACTTTTTTCATGCGGCGCGCAATTTCGTTTTAACGAAGCTTCTTCTGGTTTATAAAATTACCTAGCATAGTCTCGAAAAAATTCAATAGTTATCGGACCCGCGCTAGGTTATCCTGTTTAAGGGATGCGTTAGATGTTTTTGAAGATCAATCGATATTCGATCAATTTCTTTATCGTATCAGTCGCCCTAATCAAACAAGATCATCTCATGGATTCCAATACAAGGAATCGTCGGAAACCTGCAAAGGGCGGCAGAGTAAGGTGCAAGGCGAGGATCTCATGGCGAGGTAATAAAGCACGGAGTTTCGGCGGGCGAGTTCGCCGTGAGAAAGCAGCTCGCAGGTTGGGGCATTTTTAACAGCGCGCTACAGGCATACAGAGAAGGATTCTGGCAGTGCCGGACCAACAGAGGAAGACCAGCGCTGCTGTTGCTGCTGCGGCGCGAAAAGCAGAGACAGAAAGCGCGCTGCCGCGGCGCGCAGATAAAAGCCGCGAGTATCCCCGGAACGAGCGCTAACAAGAGGAAGGAGGAAAGTGGCGAGGAAGGAAGGAAGAAAAAGCGCGCAGGACACACTGGAAACACCAAGGCTCACCAATACCAACTCACAAGGGATGTGTGTATATTGCGAGGGCGAAGGAGAGGAAGAAGCGAGAGTAGACGGAGAGAAAAAGGGGGAGGAAGGCAGAGCGCGTATATTAGCCAACACGGCGAAAAACGCGCGGCTATTAATTCAGAGCCGGTGGACACCGGTCAGCGCGAGAGAGTCGCAGCGAGCGCCGCGCCGCTGCCGCCGCCGTCGCCGTCGCCGCCGGCAAAGGAGCAAAATGAGAGAGAAGCCAAGAGCGCGCGCTCGCGTGGTAGGGTCAACCCTTAAATAAAAGGAAGGAAGGGAAGGTTTAAATAAAAGTAAACTCGTGTCGCCCGCGGCGGCGGACGGCTGAACTTTCCGAGTCCCCACGTTTCCCTCTATCTCTATCTGGCGTGCCCCCGTGAACCCTTCGTGAACACCGCGTCTCCTTCCAGCGTGACCCGCGCCAGAAAGAGTCTCCTCCGTGCACTCTGCACTCTCTCGAAGACGCCCTGCTCCAAGCTAAAGGAAACAGCAGGGTGGGAGGGATAGCGAGATTATACGCGATTCGCGAGAGAACCTGTCCGTGCGACGCGAGATCGACCTTGCAGCATCCGCGATTGCCACAACCCGGCGCTTTTGCTCTTTCTCTCTCTTTCTTACTCTTTCCTTCTCTTTCTCTCCTCTCTCAGATGGCCGCCGCTCGCCTTTTTCACCACAGAGTCACCGCCGCCGTTTAACGGTTCGGCAAACCGGGATCCTGACACTCTCACGTTACTTACAACACATCGTACAACCGATGCGTCGTTGTCGGCCTCCTCTTTCAATCTCGAGGAATTAATTTGCGAGGTAAATGACGACGACGCTTTGTTCCGGAGCCGATGGGTCGAAAGCCCGATCTTAATTATTGTCAGTGCGTTATGCCGCCGAGGGTTCTCTTAGCAGGCTGCGACTGCGACCACGTAGGTGGCTCTCAAGCAGGTAAACGCTCAGCAGCAGTTCGTTATCTTAGCATCGCCGGCGACGTGGACGCCGAATGCCGATAGCAGCGGGGCTCCTGTGGTTAGCTCGCTCTCTGTCGAGGAAGTAAATTTGCATGTAAAACAGCTGATTTGCTGTGTCTAATAGCTCGTACGATGATACGTCTTGGAGAATCGGTTGTGATGATTTAATACTTGCTTTATCGATAGAATGATACTTAAAGAACAAATAGAATTATCTCCTTTATAAATATTAGTATAAACATAGTTAACACGATGTTTATTTATTCAAAAATAAGATCATCCAGATATTTATCAAATTCGATAATACCAGTCAAGTGTCAAGCGCCAAAATCAAAGGAGAAAAGAAGTTTGTTCGAAACCGTCAGATCGACACTGTCCGATCACGCAAGAAGATGGGCGGAAGATCTGTCGTTGGGAGATAATGAAATCCTCCCGCACCTTCCACACCGGATCGATTAAAAGGACACACTCAAAGAAACCCGAATATAAACGAGGCGGAGCGAAGCCAGCCTTCGAAGCGCTACCAAGGAGACCGGTGTACCAAATCGTTGATCAGATCGATAGAGTAATAAAAGGTCAATCGTTCGGCATTGGGAGGCCGACATAGTGAATCTGTAGCATCTTCATCTCGTTTGAGGTCACACACAGGTGGATATAAAAGTTCTTGGAGGAGTATGCAAGCTCTGAGGAAGGTCGTAGCGGTAACGTGTGGCCAGTATGTGTTTGAGAAGGGTAAAAGGAGACAGGTGCAGGGTGCGGAGCCGAAGGACTCCGCAAGAAGCTAGCCATCCTTCATTAGCACTCTCGTTACGGAGTCTCCCGCTTCTTTTGGCGGCAGACATGTCACGTCGAAGAGTAGTCTGTGCTTTGGCTGGATCCGCCACCTCCGAGTGTGCCGCTCTCTTCGAAAGAAAATCGAACATATTGTTATGTCACTACTCTTTCTGCACTGGTATCCGGTGCACCTTTTTCCAATGGCTACTTTACGCGAATAGTAACAGCTTCTCTATTAGCATTCCTAATTTCCATTGACTAAATCGACTTGTAGAATGTATAAGATGTATTACGGATCTTGCAATGGAAAGCTAGACAAAAGTTGAACCTTTTATTACATTATTTATTTATTAAAACCCGACATTTTTTATATTAATAATAGAAAGAGAAAAGATCCTGTACAGGATTAACGTGAATTATTTAACACGGGTTATAGTATTCATTGAAAAATTAACTCATAGAGGACGCAGAAGCTGAAGTTATTCCCGAAATCACTGTGGTATGCTGAAGTGGCTGTCGAAGGTATAAACAAAATTCCAGCAGCCGCTAATGGCATTCCAGGCGATAAAAATTCACCGAGCGCCGAAAGAGAGCGGAAACATATGGAGCTCCGAGGAAATCGGTATCACGTATACGTATCTCCATTTACTATTTTAACAGACGTGTCAAAACGATCGAGTTCACATATACAAAGTCTTCTGTCGTGGGAATTAAAATATATTAACGCATGTCAAAAAGCACAACGCCGATCACTTCCGAGTCTTAGAAAACCATCAATCACTCTGGAGTGAAAGGACGAAGACGAAATAGTCGGTGGAGTGCGTGTTATTCTTAGAGAATTTTCTTCTTCCGCATCGGATGCCATCGGTGCAGGAGTGAGGGACGAGCTTGTCATTCCCCCAGGGAACTGTACATCTCGAAACAATTCGGAGTCCCGGGAATGCGTAGTCTGCGTCAATTGCTTCCGTCAGTAATTAACGTTTATCGAGCTAACTGCGAGACTGGTATGGGAGATTCCCGATGGTCGCGGCATCATCGCATCGGAATGTATCGAAGGCGAAAGGCCTTCTCACAACCTCGCCGGTTCAACTTCGAACTTAGTTATTCGCTGGAGGCGTAATTAATTTTATTGCAATTCGTTTTATGCTAATACTGCCTGCCTAGATACCGCGCTGTACTCCGGTAATTGTACTAATTTATGATTGGAGTTGCCGTTCAAAGCGAGTATGGGAATCGCGATGTAGATGGCCGACACACTTAAATTCTACGTTCAGTACACAGCCGATTATTTTTCAACAAACACACGCATTGCCTAGGAATCCAAAGATCCTTTGCTCTAACTAGTAAAAGCGTTGATAATCGCTAGTCGAAAAGTTACTCTTCGCAACAGAGCGGAAACAAGTAGCGCGACGAATCGATCATTTCCAAGCGAGGATCCTTTCGAGGTTTCTCTTCTTTTCCTCCTTGACACGCTTGTCGAGGATACCCGGCCAATTTACCCGACGTGGGTGGACGCACTTAATTGGTGAAGTCGGCGCCAAACGGTGACCTATCCGGCAGCAATTATTCGGTGGGTTGGCGATAATAAGAAGTCCGGTGGGAAGTTGTGGTGGTTGGTAGATGCGTCGGCGGCTGGATCGGAGGAGCAGTGGCTGGCAGGAGTGGCGGTCGTAAAGGCACATTTTTCTCGGGTATCTGGCCGATTAATGAACCGATGTCGTCGCGAGGACCACCCCGAAGGGAGCGCGTACGGTGCACGAGAAGCTCGCGATAGAGAGGAGCATCTTCTCTTCTCTGGCTGTTCAAGAGAGGAGAGAGGAAGCAGCGAGCGGTGCGTTCGCCAGTCTGCGACACTATAATACCTATCCTATAAGCAGCTCCCGTCCGTCCTTCTGGCAGCAGGTCTCAAACGAACCGCGCCTTTACCTGGCCAAGTTTTACGATCGTCGCGCCGAGGTGGCGATGTGTCCTCCCGTTATCGTACGGGCGGGATCTGTCCCGGCTAAAGCAGCCTTTTGCCACGGCTCTCTTTTTATTCCGTACCTTGGCTGACTCCTCTCGCGCACTCTCCTTTCCCTTCTCTCGCCCTCTCTCCTTCACTCTCTCTTTCTCTCGGACATTGCCTGTCCTCCGCTCGCCGTTTCCACGGTTTCTCTTCTCCTGCCAAGCAGATTCACCTTCCTGGACGCGCGCGCTCGCTTGCTCGCCGCTGAACACTATGGCAACAGGATCACTGGAGTCCTTGCTATGCGCGCCACGACCCGCCCTGCACGACCTCGTTCTCGTCGTCTTACTTAGGGCTCATTGGCTTCGATGCTCAAACTGGCTTCCTTAAGATTCTCGTGGTAAACTGTCGTGGTTTCGGACAATCGGAGAGTTTTTGTTCAATCTTCGGTTAAAGGCGAATGCCATGCGTAATACAGGAAAATTTGTTATATTGAATTTATTGATTAAGAAGTGGAAAATCTGTAGTATGTATGTATTTATCATGGTATAATTTTTTATAGTGTCCCGTGTAGATTACTTTTATGGTAGTAGTTATACGATGAAGGTATAGTTCAATGGGGACCTTAAACCATAGCGGGTTTGAATTTTATTTGGAATCGCGGTTCTCTGGACCTTTGCCTGTCTTTATTCCGCTTTCTGCTCTCGCTCTTTCCCTCTCTGATTGCCGAATAGATTGCCGCGGCTTAATGTACTGCCGAGTCTCGGCTTTATTTATATCGCACTTCCACGCGCTATTCTTTTCGCCCAACCCTTCTTCCCGGTGCTTTTCTACCCGGCAGAAAAAACTGGCCGAACGATCGCCGAGGAAACACCGACTTTTTGCCATACTATTCTTTAAGATTCAATTATATAAAATTTGGAGTCTTATTCAAATTCCTGTGAAATTCAATCGTACTTCAACAAACTTTCTTTGCATTATTCGACAGGTTTCATATCCAGTTTGAACCATTGAATCTCTCCAGGGACAAACGCGGTTACATTTAATTCCTTTTGCAGTTGCAACGGTTGTCGCAGAAGAAGTGAATCGGAGTCAAGGACACGGTGAATGAAAGATATAATTAAGCAAAAAATCAGTCGGTTCATTTATCATTGAAGAAAAATCATTCTTGGAGAAGTTAATAGTATCCGATTAACGAGGGTCTGAAAACTCGGGTAAACGGAGGTCAGGCGACAGTCGAAAATGAGAGCATACACGCCAAACGCGCAAGGAGTTCGTATAGGGTTCGGTATATAAATTATAACGGCAGCCGTGCTTTTTGTGGCGTCACATGTTCGGCCTTTTTTCCGCGCGGGTTTCCTAGGTTCCTACATAAATTAAACGGGGGAGAGGCAGGCCGGCTCTGAGTGGAGGAAGGCTTAAAAGCCTCTCCTGACAGTCGAGCGAGTCGAGAGACAGATCCCGCCAGCAGAGGGACAGAGAGGGATGTGCACGTAAAAATATAGCACGCATGCGCTTATGTGCTTGTCGATATTACCAGCGTGCTTGTGCTCCTCTGCTACTCTGGCTATATTGCGCAGCCCGCAAAAGAGGACGAGCAGTAATTATGCTTAAAACGCAGATACAACTCGGCTTCTCTGAAAACTCCCTTAATGAATAATGAAAACAGCACAACCGCATCGCACAGAATTTCATATGCCGATCGAAGCCTCGTTTGCGCGGGATTTGCGCGGCCCCTGCTGCCTGATATCGCCACGATGAACATCATCCAGTCGTTAGCAAGACTGATAACGATTTGCCTTTAAGGTCATGGATTTATCCTGAAAGCCTGGCGCAAAGAGCAACCGAGATATTGAATACCTACCGAGGGTCATAAAGAACAAGTTCTTAACTCTTTAAATTCAAGTTTACATTGAAATTTATGATTTTCGAATGCTAAGTGATTTGATATTGTATGCTTTTAAGAAGATTGGAATTAGCGTTGATTCAACTATGCCACTTTAATCGCTTCAACGAAATTTTCTTTTATATTCTTTGTGTAATATACTTCCACTCCATTTTATTTCGTTTCACAAAAGTTATTTTCTATAAGGATTTTTACAATCGTACTTTCATTCGGACAGTTCGTCAAGATTAACGCGAATAGTCAAAGAAGGAACACATTAACGCTACGATTCGCTCCATTTAAATCGTGTGGATCTACCAGTTCGCTGTGGAAGGTGTGAAGTGGCGGAATCAGATAGATTCCACGAGTCTCTCTCGTAGCCTTGATGGGATAAAGGCAGCAACAGGGAAAAGGAAGTGCAGGACCACTTTCCTTCATCTTCGATAAAATGTTGGGATAGACGCGTGCCGGGACTGCCAACTGCTTTCTCACAGGGCTGGACCGCCGTGCAATTTCCTTTTAGACTGGCCAGTTGATTTTCATTCGATTACGTGAGGCCGCCGTGGTCGCGGAGCGATTCGCAAAAACTGGAACTGTTTCGAGGAAAATTGTTCCGCTGGGGCGAAACGTCGCGTGTTACGGCACAGCGCCTATGGAATCTCGTTGGCTCTCGGGAGCCCCGATCGCGGAAGGAACGCGTTGCACGATACTTCTGCAATACTAATATGACCGACTTAGAGTATTCGCTGTTCGTGAGTAAGTGCAATATCCCGCATGAATTCTACTGAGTTTTAAATAAAAGCTTCTTTCAATTAAAACACGCTTGATGATAAAAAGGAGTTATGAAATTTAGTAAGAGTATGTTTAAAGTTCGTAGTACAATCCAGATGATTTTTGTAGTCACTTCAATGTTAAGTATTTCAATTATTTAATTGTACATAAATCAATTGATTAATCAAATCAATCCTTAATTGTGAACTAGACTAAAGCATTCTACCATTCGCAGCATGTTGCGTTCTAAGCGATCGATTGCCGGTTGCAATTTGTTGTTCTCGCTTCGGCGGAATAAATTTCTACGGACTCGTTTTCTCGGCGGCTCCCCGGCGCGACATGCTGGACGTACGTAACCTTTCGCAACTGATCGGCTGCGGTGGAAAATCCATGAGGAATCCGTATGAAATCTCTTTTTGCTAGATCTCATTGCGCACAGTCGGTTGCGTTGAAAGTGAATTCAGTATCGAAGAGTATGAGTGAAGCCTAAGTCGTCCCCCCAGGCATTTCATTGCTTACGATTTACCAACATTTCATACTACTTGGCAAACTCTATCATTTACATTGAAACAAAAAAATTAATTAAGCGCAACAATGTTTAAATTGCACCGAAGAATTCCTTCCTGCACTTTCAAAGTAGGAAAGATGAACTTTAGTATTAATATCTTGTAAAAGTAAATTCCATACTCTTCGTGGATTTCAATAGGGAAAACTGAATTCAAGAATCAATTCGTGTGATCGCCTCGTAAAAGAATTAGTGAATCAGTGAGCATGATCAGGTAATACTGTCGACATAAAACCAACCTTAGGCTTCCGCATTTCCACGAGATGGGCTGCGTACATGGCGCACTGCGATTAATTCGCGACCTATGCGTCATCGAATGACCCCCAGTTGCTCGGTCAACCGAAGCAACCCCTGGCAAAGTATGCACCTTGATAAGACGACCGTCAGTTCAGGAGACTGGCCACATACTAAAGATTTTCTATCAATTTATAGTTTAGTGGATTCGTACCGTCATTGCCCGGCTCATAAGATAGCAGTTGATGCTTTACTCGACAAATATGCAATATCGTGTAATTTACACCATCAACTAAACTATTAATTAACAAAACTTATCAAATACCATACCGTTCTAAATGTCTTCTCATTGAAGTACAAAAAACTTATGCAGTATTTCAATTCCACTTTAATAATAAACAACTTACATTTTTTTATCAATTATATTAAACCTATATATTGATAAAATATTTACAGTTTATGATACATTGAAAAAGTCCTGGTTGATCGATGTCGAATGTCGTATTAAACGAGTCGAATTCCTTTGCGCTTGTGCCGATATAATATAATATGCAGGTCACACGCAACTCCAAATTCAGTGTCATCCCTTTCGATCATCCGGTACCTACTCGATACAGGCTCGGATGATTGGACAGCGGATAAGAGAGCGCGTACATGGAGAAGAGATGGACGTAGCAGTGGCAGTGGCTTTCGGATCAGGTTTTGGCGCGGTCGCTTTTTACGGGAGGAGCAACGGATCGGTTGGGCTGAGCGGCGCGGTCTCTTTGGTTGGCACCCGCTCACAAGGTAGAGCACGATCTTGGCGAGATTCGGCGCGATCGCCGGCGCACGGGTCACGTATGAATTTTTTCGCGTAAACCGGTACGGCGGGTTCAAGCCGAGTTATATACAAACGCCGCGGACTTTCGGCGGAAAGCACCACTCGCCGGCTCAGCGCGTTTGCTTTTTCGCGCCTTTTGCGTAGAGCGCGCGCCGACGAGAGCTGTCACTCGCTCGAGGGATGCCACACCACGGGATACAAATGTTTAATATTATGGAAGCGGAACGGACGACGATTTTTATTGAGCCGGTGTGATGTGTAATGCAGAGTGTAATTCGCAGCGGGAGCTCGATGGTGTACTTGAAGGTAATAGTGAAGAGAATCATTGATTTTGAGTGATAGCAAATAGGAAGGATGTATCGATAAAATTGATGATCGTTCTTATATATATTCATATAAATCGTGTAAATTTAGAGTTGTCGAATTTGAACTGGATAAATCTCTTTTATAATAAGATGTTGGGGGACAAGTTGACTACTAAAATTAGAAGCAGAGGTATAAGGAAAATGAAAGGATCTCATCACAACATGATTATCCTCAAGTAGCTGTATAAAAAGGCACCCATCGAACGCGAAGTTTCTTTATGTTAATGGACTCGCCGTCATGAGCCTGTAAGTTTTTTTCAACTAGCTACTGTGTTAAACGAGATATCCTGTCCAGATTACAGAGGTCGTAAATGAATACACAACTTCCTCCCCGTCGATTCTCTCTCGAGCAAACCACTCTCGAGCTAATTAATTAGATCGGAATATTGCAAAACTGAGTAGTACAGCCTGCGCCGATCACCTGTTCGTTTTTCTGACTGGCAGCGCGCGCGCGCCACTACTGCAGCACTGCAACGAACATTCATCACCAATTAAAGGACATCAATTAAGCAGAAAGTATCATTATCTCTATCTTGGGAGGAAGATGTTAATGCACTTTCCGACTACGGTAAACATCTTTTTGCGAGCGATCACGTCAGATCGACTGTCAACAAATTTTTGATAAGTGCCTTTTGATGAGCTGCTAGTAATGAGCTAATGACAAACTAGACAGATGATTTTCAGATGCTACGGTTATGCGTCTGCGCGTGTTGTTGATCGCGAATGTTTGGACCGCTCGCTACGCTCGAAGGGGCAGAGCAGAGCGCGCTGTCCAGAAATAGTCAAATTGCGTTCAGTAAATCACCATGGATATAGTAGATACGCGTAAGGCGTACAAACTGGCCGGGACGCTTTCAAGAAGCTGTGCAACACGTGCTGCGTGATACATCACCCTCGACTGACTCGGTGATCCGCAGTCAGCATCGAACAATGTTCGTGTACGCTCGGAGTGATTAAAGTCCTCGGTAGTATTGCCTGCTCGGAACTAATTTCGCCGAAGTGTTTCAGTTAAATCAGTGAAAACCAGGATTAATTGGGAAGCTTAAGATCGTCGATTATCAGGAAATCATGGCGGGTATATTTGAATACTTCTTTGGATTTATTATAGGCTGGTACGACTATTGTCCTGACTGAATTAGACTCTTCGTCAATTCTGTTTTCATTCATTTCATTTGGTAATTTATTCTATTTTTAATAATAGTGTCTTTGAATATTCAATTAATTAAGGAAGTTGTAATTATTTAACTATTCTGCATGAATTTATACGGAATCAGAAAGCATAGGACCATTATTAAAATCTAATTAAAAAATCGTGAGAGAGAAGCTATACGTATTAGGTATGGTACTTTTGCAACATGATACGCGATACGTCCTGAAGGGAAGGAGATGGCGGTGTACGTTCGTTTGTAACAATCCGAAGCCACAAATCACAATTAACCCCGCATCTCCTGACGCGGATTAGAATTCTTCCTTATTCCGAACGCGGCGGGTATATTTAAACACAATTACGCGGCCACCGCCTGTCCGTAATCCGCCTGAAACTCGTACTCCTTCCTATCCTATGTGCCAGATTAACGAGCCGGAACGCCGAGATGCTTAGGAGCCAAAAATATGAACGTGGAAAACATCGCATTTCATATTGAACAATTCTTCATGAAGACTCATAATTCGATTTTCCGGATGAATTTGAATATCGATTTCCTATTTTTTATTTTGCATATAATATATACAATCGGATTTATAAAAGCACGTTCACATTCTTTAATTTTCCTTGCTTTCAAACAGCTTGGATTCAAATATCTTGAATTAAATGAACATGGTTTAAAATGAAATTCAGTTTTTTGTATATAAATTTGCATCTTTATTGCGGTGATAATTTAATAAGTCATCCAGAAGTTTCGCTCACGAGGGTCGCATACTTAACGAGTGCAAATATACCAGTGGTGCGTATGCGCGCTCGTCGGCGTAGAAAGGACGGAACAGACGAAAACGGAAGTCTCCGGGGATCTGTCGACGATATAAACGATCGCAAGATTTTTCAGGGCCTCGCCGCTTTTTGCCGCTCGTAAGTACCGCGAGTTTGTCCATGGACGTGTCCATCTGTCCGTGTGAATCTACAATTCAATGACTCCCGGCCGCGGCAGGAACGTATCCCTGCTTTGTCACACGAAGGACAGTTAGACAGCGTATAAAGTAGAGTCCGCACTCTCTTCTGACCGACACTTCCTCCTCGGCTACCTTCATTTCGCTTATTCCTCCTCTCCTTCCGCGTTTTCTCTTTCCACTCGCTCCTGCTTTCGCTTCACGTCTCGTGTCTGTAACCCAGATATTATTCCCTGCTTATTGTCCCTGAATGTTTCATGCAGGTGTCCAGCTCCCCCTTCCAAATGGTTGATCATCCGACAATTTGTACTGGTGAATAATGTCTGTTTTAAGTAAAATTAAATTGTCAAGGATTGAAAGCTCTTGAATTTATACGAATTTTGAAAGTTCTAATTCGTAGAAGATTAAGAATAGAAATTTACAGGATTCTAAAGATATTTTAAAGAACTTTAATGATGATTGTATTAGAACTTCTCGAATCCAATTAATTGCAGAATGCAATAGTCATAATTAATCGATTTGCATGGTGTGCTTTAATCCTGATAACTAAATAACACCTTTGCCATTCAAAGCTCCAAGTCGTTGAAAAACACATAATCTTCGCCTCACGAGAATGAGAAAAGCGTTGAACAATGCGAATTCTCGAGCATTGCGGATGGCACTGAAAGCAGCCGGAAGTGAAGTAAGATCGAATCGATAGCGAGTGAATAACCTATTGCAGGCGCAAGACAAAGCAGAATCGGTTGGTCGAGAAAAAAAAGAGGAAATGTGGAGTGAGCACTCGCTTTCTCAGAGTGCCGACACTAGAAGACGATCCCGACAAAACGATGCATGCCTAGAAGTCCGAATGACAATGGACCGCGACTAACGCAGCTATTTCTTCGGAATCGATCAATCTTTCGAGCGTCATCATGTATCAGACCGTCGAAACTCGAATTCCACACTTTGCCGGCAATGCGACAAAGTTACTTCTGGGATTCTTAATTAGAGGGTAAATTAAGGCTCATTAACACTTTGAGCGCCCAATTAAGCAGATGGAAAATTTGCCAAAGTCACCTCAGTCTGTTTAAAATTATATTATACTTAACACTAAAATTTTGAAAAGACGAGAGATAGTATAAAAGAATTCAAAATCTGCAAGTCGAGCACACAAAGTCTTAAAAGATTCAGTAACATCGCTTTAAGGAAATCAGATGATTATCATTGTTTGTGTACATATTGTAGTGCATACAATGCAAAGGCCAATTATGCGGTTATCCCTGGAAACAATAAATATCCCCTCTTCCTGGTAAAGGGACCGGGCTGACAGGGTCGTATAGGACAATCGAAAAGTCAGTGTCTACCGAGTAGTAGTGCGGATACATCCAACATAAGCAATCGTGCAACATAGACGACTCACTCCTACGCATATCTAACAGAACCTTTGTTAAACCGATGCGTCATCGATAGACATAGATGATGTGACAGTCATCGTTCTAAACTCAGAGTTTGTTCCGCCATCTAAATCTATCGCAATCAATAATAGAGTGAGGACTCGCCAAATTAGCAACGAATGCTGAAAATACATTGCAGTGCAATCTACATTGTTGAGAATACAATTGGTGCCGCTAGATAAATCAAGTTAAGTGGATAAAAATATCTGACAAATTGGTGAAAACGTAGTGTAGAGACAGGAGAGTGAGATTTTGGTCGCTCGTGAATCCTGGCACGACACGATTTGTAATTCAGCCAAGATGATCTCGCGCGTTTGAACCGCGGGACAATTTTACTTCCCAGTACTTAATGACGCCGTAGGCCAGCAAATTGTTGGCAGCATCGCCAATCGCCACTGTCAGCGGCAGTATTAAACATCCGATTTTACCGCGTCCTGTTAAGATAAGTGATATTTTTTTATTGACGAATATGACAAATATAACGATCATCAGGAAGTACAAGTCGTCTTTTATCGTCAATCGAGAAAATATTTTCGTAAGGTCGACTCTTGAGTTTATTTTAGCAACAAAGTTTAGCGCGAAGGGAAAGATCGGTGTTCGATTAAACGTTCGGTGTCCGTGTCGCAGCGTCGATGCAGCGCAATTAATTAAAAATTGTCCGTGATGTATCTGGTATCTGATCAGGGGATAGAGAGGCACCGACACTCGGTCGGGATCTCTTTGATACGTCAGCTGTCCGACAGGACCAGTTTCACCGGACCACTCGCCGGCTAACAGTCCGAATAATATCCCAATGCACCGACCGTGTCTTACCTGTTCGCCAACAGTTCGGTATAAATGTGCCAAATATCCGTCTTTCACTTTTTATAATCACCAATAATTATCACTCTTGTCACTATTTAGATTCGTTAAAACCAGTTTTCTCAAACACCGGTACTCATTCGATCTTTACTACTATCATAAATCACTATTAAATTGATCATCTACGCAGCACGAAATAATCCATTCGTTCCATTCCTTTTATTTCAGAGTCTCGTTAAGTCTCTAATATTAAAACCATTTCTCTAATTTTCCATCGAAATCTCACACCCGTCATTTCGATTGTTTCCACATTCTTTAACACAACCATCAAAGAAACGGCAAAGTTCTCATTATAATCAGATAGCAAGTGGAGTCAGAGTGTTTCGAAAACATTTCTCATTTTCCCATGGCGACTTCAATAGAGGAAGAAAAATATCAGTAAAGTTCTGTGCGCGTAGGTACAAGGATCTTGAAGCAAAAAGGTCATGGTAGGCACATGGGGCGCAAAAGGGTAGAGAAGATCAGGGAGGGTCGGGCAGGGTGGGTGGGTAGGCAGTTAATTGCGGAGTCAGGGAGATGCACTTGGCGTAGGTTGGTTGTTATTTACGACTAGCTATCCCGCGGCCGCTTTCTGCGGCATCGGCGTGGCTCTCGCCGCCAGGACGCATCCCCCTCTCTCTCTCTCTCTTTCTCTCTTATAGCGCGCGCGGATAAACGCGCCTAATTCCTCATCGATATCTAGGAGAAGGTAGCCGCGTGCGCGCGCGAATATGCGAGCGTAAGTGGCGAATTAATAAACGCCGGTGGACTGCCACTCGGACTTCTGCGGTAGCACAGGATAAGCCTCCATTACTGGAATACCGGCTGTTTAACCCCGCGGAACTCGGCTATCTCTGAAGCTCTCGCTTCTTCTCTCTCTTCCTCTCTTTCTTAGTTTCACTCTTCTGTGCTCTCCTAGCACCGACTTCTCTCTCTCTCTCTCTCTCTCTCTCTCTCTCTCTCTCTCTCTCTCTCGCGTTGGCTCGCTGTGCTTCTTTCTGTCTCGTTGCTATTCAGATTCTCTAGCTGTCGCTTGGCCTTATCTCCTATCGGACCTTATCGGGTTCCCTCTCTTCCCTGGGAGCAAGCAAGCCACCTCGCCGCGAGATCCCGCGGAGTCCGAGTCAACCGCGTCCTCTGCGCCTTCTTTGTGAGAGCGGCGCTTCCTTCGCTCGACTATTTGTTTCTCTCGGCGCGTACGTGGCACTCGATTAATTAAGGCCGCCGCGCGAAAAATCACGGAGTTATTAGCCGAGCCCCGCTTACTCGGGTTACCGCGGCTTACCTTTGCTACTTCGATTTATGCGCGCGCTCCATCTTAAACGGCCTCTCGCATAGACCTGGTACTTCACCTCCGGGAAACCGAATTCAAGATTTAAAGAGGAAGTTAGTGCTGTGTGCAATATTGAAATATAGCAATTCGTGTGGGAAGTACGCGAAATGTATTTCGACGATATTTATTCCTATGAAACACGATTTTCTAATCATTTCCAATTATAATTAACCTCGAATTCCAATTATTAAAATTGTAGGTAAAAAGATCTCGAAAACAAGACAATAAGAAATCAGTTTTTACAAAATTTCGAATCCAAATAATTTGAGAAAAAAATATAGTTTTCGTGTTTTACACAGGCGTACAATAAGTAACACGTGATTGAATATTGTATAGAATCTTTATTGGATAAGCGAAGGCACTCGATAATAGAAGTAAAGGAGTATCAGTAGTTGTAAAGAGGTTTTCCTGATTGCGGCAGTGTCTCCTCTTTTACACACGGGTGCATCGGGCATGCACACGGTTGCAGGGAGGCTCGAGCAGCGGCGTGTAGCCTGTCCGGCAGGTATGATTTGTCGCATCGCCGGCCAGCTGCTGCCCTCGTGTTCTCCCGGACTTTCCGAAGAAACCCATTTAGCCCGGCAAAAATACTCAGCTATCGGACTCCTCTGAACCTGGCTCCAGCGCCGACTCGCAATCTCCACTGCCAACCGGCACACCGCGCTCTGCTCTACCTCGTTTACGCAATCCTCGCATATTATCCCGTCCTCCCAGTCTCTCTTGCTTATCGATTGTTCCACCAGCTCTCATGAATCCTTACTTTCAAACTTACCAACTAGTTCTGCTACCAATACTAATCTAATTTAACTTCTTTAGGGATTCCATCACTGTGTGGATTTAAGTTTCTTTTAAATTCAGAGCGATAGTTTCATAGAAAAAGTTATAATTAAAATATAATTAAATGAGTAATTATAGCATTCGATTTTGACAGTAAGAATAATTAACCCCGAAGTGATTGAATTAATATAATTCATCAGATTCGTACAATGAGATTCTTTTTCAAAGTTTAGTAATTGGAGTGACAACGAGATTTAAGAGTTTAAATTCTGCGAGGCAATGATTTAACAGTTAAGTGTTCTTACAAATTTGAAAACGTTTCTTGGCTGGATTCGACATGTCGGGTGCGTCTGTGCCCCAGACATACCGGCGAGTTCGCATGTGACAGCTCATCTCTCCCGAAAGTGATTTATGCCGACATGACTACTTACCGGTTAACTTATGGTGTTTACCAATTCAATTAGAGGTACGATCCCGCGCTCCCTTGGAGTAGGATACATTTGTTTCGGCATTAATTTACCGAAACGCCCTGCTGTCATAACAAAACTATAATAAACCTGCGCAGGCCGGCTGGCATGTCGCCAGAAGGCCGATGCTTTTTAGGCGCTCATAAAGTGCTTCTGAACGATTTGTGAGACATTGTTCTACCAGTCCCTTCGTGAGTTGTTTCACTTCGTAGGTCAATTGCTTGAAAGTCACTTTGAACAAATATTGTTTAAGTAACTTTACTCGAATGCATAGAAAGATGCTATTTTTCTTAAAAGAATTTAAACAGTGATTTCAGTTTGCATTTAAGTCAATCGCAATTTAATTCATAGAATTGCAATATTGTAATATACATATAAGAATTCAATGAAATTTCTTATAAAATTTCGCAATTTTTCATTTTTTGTACATTAATGAGCTTCCGTTCTCAATTTCTCCTTCGAAATTGTATGTGTTGAAACTCAAGGCTTAATTATCGTTCAATACCTTCGTCAAATTAGTGAAGCACGCAATTCGAAAGGGGCTGACTCGACGAAGTACTCCTCGTCAGATTTAGAGCGAAGTGGCAGTGTTATTTTTTCGGAGCACTCGCGCTGAGAGAATGCCGGCAAAAACGAATGAAAGCGTACGCCAGCAGAAAGTGCACTTGGTGCAATTTGGGCTCTGTGGTAGAGCACAATGCCTGCGAATTCTTCTGTTCCTCGAGAGGACGTGGACGACGACGAAGGCGACACTCAGACTCAGCCTCTCTATATTTGTAAACGGCTGAGAGTCAGCGTCCCGCTTAACTGATTCATCAAGCATACGAGATTCAGTGATTCGTTCGAACAATTCATCCATTCCCAATCTTCAGGAATCATTAACGATCTTCCCCTATATTATATTATTCACTGATACGTTGTTAATAAAACGTTAAAAGAATACGGAGGGATGACATAAAAAGTTCTCTTATTGTGACTCCTAACTCGAACAAGCCTGACACCATATATGATTCAGGGAATTCAAATTATTCCATTCATGTAATCTACAATAACAATTTAATAACGAACATCACTCTTAATTAAACCAATATAAATTGAACACTTGTCCATCCGGAATATTTGAAATACTTTGAAATGCTATTTAGATTACCTTTCGAAATCTAACGCGGAATAAATAGAATTCCTAACGTTCCGGAGGGTCAAACATTTCGACAAGTCGAGTCACTTTGCTTTAGTTCGCGAATACCTCGGAAAAATGTGAAGCGCGCGCGCGGGAAGGTCAGTGTCTCGTGGCAGTTGTCGTTTAGACGCGTTAGACTTTTGGCATGGTTGCGCCGTTGTATATCGGGCAGATCATTAAGCTATTAGCACGTGGGTGCAGTGGCAGAGCGTTAAAACGCATTGTACAAGAGCGCAGTGCCAGTCGCTTATCTTTCCAGTGCCTATAAAGATCATTTTCAACGCGCAGCCGTGGCGAACTGTCGTCTCCGTCATATATAATTCTTTCTCCGTACATGACTGCCGGTAGTTCGGATACAAGTCATTAACTCGCGCGGCCGCGGCCGCAATATGTTAATGTCACCGATGACAACTAGTCGTTTAATCACTTAACGCCTCTTTTGAATGCCAGGAATCGCGCGGCGCGCGCGCCGCGAAACCCCCGGAGTGATTCATCGGCTGCAACGGCATCTCTTCTAATCTCGAATCCCGAAATTCCTTATAAATCGTCCCAGCAGCTGGTTCCTACTGCCTCGCTCGCTTCTGCCTCTCATTTTTGCGAACCCTCTCGTTTTGCCACTCAGTGCACTGAAAGGCAAACGTTTGTCCATTCGCACGCATCCTGAATATATTTCATCTCGAGAGTCTGACTTGGTGATGACTTTCCTCGGTTTCTGATGATGCTTTATTGACTTACTCTATGTTCTACCTATCTATAGCGTTTTAGAACGTTTATCTTGTTACTAAATATTTTTGTGCCTTTATTTTACCTAGATTTACTCTCCAACTATTAAAAACTACAAGAAACAATCTTAAAAAATTCCTAGCGTGAAACTGAATTTGATCATTATAATTCGCATTATTTCCTTCAAATATGACAATTAATTCGACAATGGAAATAAAACTCATTGAAGTTACAAACAGAGAAACAGTCTCAATCACATCCGGAGAGCAGTAAATCTTGGTATAATCGTCTCATATAAATTTCTAGATAGAGTCGACTGAGGCTGGGCAAGATGGTTGAGAGCAACGAGACCAATGTTTTACGAGGCGAGAAAAGAAGGGACAAAGCGAGTGTGGTGAAGAAAGGGTTGGTCCGTTGGTGAGGCGGAAGGATGAGTCCAGGTTGGCGAGACGGTCGATGTGACCTCGGTGCGTTGAGATGTACGGATAAGAGGATATAAATGAGTCCTTCTCGAGGTCCGAGGGCAAATATAGACCAGCGTGTCAGCGAGAGGTAGCGGGACCTCGTAGCCCAGGTCGAATGGCACCGGTATGGAAATACGATCGGCTTTTAAACGTCGAACCGCGCTCAGCTATGTTAATTCCGTACGTGTTACTCGAGGTGTAGCTTCCGTTTTATCTCCGAATCTGTCCAGTGTACCTTAACGAACGCCGCGGACCACCTACCTGCACTCTCACCGTTATCTTCCGCTCTTCCGATCGAACACCTTTCTCCTGGCTGAAACACTGCCGCTAACTTTTGCCTACCGCTTAGTCTTCTACCTTCTTCCTATGCCAGAGACTCAGGTGTCCCTATGTATCTTCTTTACCGAATCTTTCGAAGATAATCTAAATATCTTATGATCGATTTCATCATCCTAATTGACATTGCATTATTTATATCTTAGAGTTTTAAAGATCTAGTATTATTAAAACGAGAAGATATAAAACGACTTTAGGAAAACGCGTTCCGCTAGATATTACAAAGTAAAAATTCGACTATCGCGTTAATTCGAGGCTTCGTATTTCAAAGCGTTCGACGGGAAGCGTCGGAATCCGCTCACTTAATTGTACCCTTCATAGAGGAAGGCGAAGAGCACACGTGTACCAATGGCTTAGTATACAAGAAGGTGTCTGTATTAAACCGAGCAGCTAGAGAAGCGTGCGTTTGAGGAGTCCCTCTACATATATTACTTCACTCTAGCCCGACACTGTGGCTTATATCAAATTAAGTTCATACGAGCATGAATGCTCTCTCGCCTTGCCTTACTATCTTGGATCTTCACTAGCAAGTTTCCCTTAAACTGATCGCGTCGCAGGTATCAGCCCTTCATACAAGTGGCTCCAGGAATCTTGAGATACGCTTCAGAGGCCTCATTAGCGACCTATCAATTTGATCTCAAGTATATTTCCAGTATTACCCTGGATTTGCTATAATTATAGCAGAATCCAAACAGATTTCCACCAGAAACTAACACCGCTTGGACAGATGTGCTTTCTTATTCGACGTATACAAAGCTAGAGAAAAAATGTACACTACTTTTTCATGAAGTACTTCATTAACGTCCGCCTAAAAAGTTAGGAGGAGGCTGTGCGGGAGTGGCGCGTGAGGAATAGCCGGCGCTCGATTATCAGAGAGCACGTGCCGACAACGAGATGCCACGGCTCAATTACGGGATTACTCGTAAGGCAAGCGATAGTGCAAAAATGCCGAAAGCCAGAGACTTCGGAGCAAATGAGCTTCAGAGAGAAAGAGAGAAAGAGAGAGGCGAGGATGGAGAAAAGGGTTCTGGCAAGGGAACGTAGGCGTCATCGTGACGCGAGCATCAAAGAGAGTTCGGGTGAAAAAGCGAGATTTCCGAGTGGCAGTGTCACCATCTGCTTTTCATTCCTGACTGCGCTCGCTGTCCTCTTCTCTCCTCTTCTCTCCTCTGGCGTGCTGTACTCTTTGGCGGATTGTATATCTGGCGGGTGCACCGGCGGAGATCCGAAGGCCCGTCGGGAATGTACCCTCATTAATAAGAGCGATCTCGAGCGCGACGCCTATCTCTCGCCTCTTTCCGCCCGGCATCTCTCCGCCGGCAGATATCGGCGCGGCGGGCAGATGCGCCAAACCGGCGCACTCTCGCTGCCAGAACCACTCGAAACAGCCGCGGTATGCGCGGAACCGGCATACTTTCATCAATTTTCCCGCGCGCGCCTTTAAAGCAACGAACGCGCGCGCGCGCGCGTTCCTTCATTGACGAAGCTGGCGACGCCAGAGTCTTGATATGGCGCTACAAGCATCGGTCCTCCTCACTCACTGAAATAGCAATCCTGTCACTTTACTCGCATGCTTCGACGCTATCTTTAGTGATATTTTTTGAATCTGCTAAAATGTAGTAGAGTCGAATTAATATTAAATGCGTCGTTTATTATTCGGGGTGTCATTCACTTGGCTGATACTAATAAGCTTCAAGTTCGTAAGATAAGATTCTCATAACTGGTTCTTGATTGATAGAAATCATTTAGAAGTCTGATATACTACAAGTTACTCGATATTTCTTTCGGATTCTTAAGTAGTTAATAAATGCAAATGCAGATTGCAAAATTCTCACGAATTATCGATTCCAATTAATGATAGACAAAGATTTTTCACCTTGTGCTAGGTCGGAATTAAGAGGGACTCGTCCCGTTTATCTTGAACTTAGAGTATTTAAAGTGCTGGCCGAAACAACCCTTGGTCCATTAACTCTCCGCGTGTTTTTCACTCCAACATCCGCGGCGAACTTCCGACATTATTGGAGGCCGGCGAAACTTTATAAGGGCGGAGACCAGTGAAAATTGCGGCGGGTAGCTAATTTTTAAACAAAGCCTTCGCTTGGCAACTTCATGATAGCATGGGCGGCGCACCCCCGCCGCTTATTACTCGTCGAGATAATAAATGATTATTACGTCGAAAGGAGCCTGCTGCTGCGAAGGAGTGAGAAGTGGGGGTGGGCGAGAATCCTTTGATGTCGTCGCGCTCGACCTGCTTCAAGTGAAGCGACAAATTCTTCGATATTCAGGCGATGAAAAGCTTCTCGTCGGGGTGCCAAGCTGGCAAGCAAAGATTGCGGTAAAAGGCAGTTACGCCTTTCGCACTGGCACCAACTTCTCGCAGCAGGCCTTGTTACCTTCAATGATTTCAACTAGTGACAATTTCCTTTGGCGTTCATTATGTTTTTTATATTCTTCTCTTTTACATTCTTAATCACTACTTGTATTAATAATATAATCTTGGCAGATTTCGAAATAGAGAACTCAGAACTCCATTAGTTGGATTTTCTTTTAATAGTAACGCTATCTTCTTCTCCTTTATCGATGCTTATGTTTCTTTTTCTTACTGTAAATTTTACGATATAAGGCGACTTCCGCGGTAATCGACAGGTTTACGATCAGCTTGCGGCGATGAGGTAAAAATGTTTGCAAGTAACAGACGTAGCGGGTTCGATTATGTTGGTGTAGGGACAGGTAGTCTCGGAATCTGATGCATATTCAGGAGTATGCCAGCTGTCTCCCGACGCTGATGTTCGCCGCGTCATTTTTCTGGCAGATGTCACGTTACCAGTTTTTGAGGCGTCCAGTGTGTCGCTCGGGTGAATATGTTTGCAAACTTCCGTTCTTTCCAGTAGTTCTTGAAAGTTGTATTAAAATTGGAAATTAAATTGAATTAAGATCGTCGCGATAAAGTTACTGCAATGCAGAGATCGCATAGCATTATGATAACAATCCTGCAGGGATTGAATTTTAATCATCATAGTATTTTCAATAGAACATCAGTTTTACCATTCGGTGTTTGATGACGCTTTAGTAAAGTTTGCACAATATATCCCATTGAGAAATTTCCTGCAGTGCGCAATGCTGCATCTGGTGCAACTCAAACGAGGTCGTTCGTAACAGGAATTAAATAATTACTGATAATCATATCCGCCTTCGCGTTATCCTGCTTTTTGCGATTGCTAATTACTCCACTGAGCGCGCCGCTAGCAGAAAGTACGAATGAGCAGCGGTACTTGGAAAAAGAGAGGTTCCCAGCAGAAAACCTGTAAAAGCGGAGGTATCAGGGTTTGCGCTCGGTGAAATCTCTAAAGTATAATGGAATCGAGTCACGTAGGAAAGTATAGCGCAGGCTTTTTCCTCAGAGTGAGCGCGCCACTAAATGCTTCTTATTAAACGACTTTCCAGTTTCTGCCTCTGTTTGTTGACCTGTATGTTAATGTCCGGATGCTTACTATACGACCTATTCTTTATAAAGTGTTACGGCAATCTCCACTCTATCTCGCTCTTGTTTCAGCTGCCCTCGCTTCGTGTGTTCCATGCTCCTGTCTCTTTGCGCAACCAATTTCAAGATGCATGTTCGGTAATAGAATTTAGTATTTCCTCCGCGCTACTTTCAATACCAGATTTACTTTATTATTCTCAAATCGAAGTATAAAAAATTAAAACTAATTACTCAGTTAATATCAATAAATACTTCAGTATTACTTCGATTATAAAATCTACGTTTGTTCAGTAGTTTATTACATGAAATCATTAGGATAAGCACGCAAGAACAAACGGAAGAAGATGTATCTTGTGCTTCCGTTCGCCCTCGAAATCAGCCCTCAAATCCGTCGGCCGGGCGTACAGCTGGCAGGTTTACGATGCCGCTCGTGGAAATAATTTCATCAAAAAGTCGGCTGGAACACATATCAGACGGACGCGCGCAGCGGGGCGGAGGCAGAACTGCGGCGGCCATGACGAGACGGGCATAATTGCGCGGCGTAATTGCAGTCGCCTTTGTTCCTTCAATTGTGCGGGTCCGACCGCGAGAACCGGGGAAGAAAAACGGCAAGGGCGGCTGGAATACTTTTATGAAATACTTCCCGCCGGCGCAATGCACGCTCCATGTAACTATAGGAGGCGAATGCTCGCGTTAATAACGTTCTTCCGTCGTTGCTAATACAAAATATACGCTAAAGGGTAGAATTTTGAAAAAGAAGATTTATAAATCAACTCTTACCAAGGGAAAATAGTAAAACTTAAGTGAAATGTGAGAAAAATCGAGTTTAAAACATCAAAAAAGTTCGCTGCGGACAGGATTCGAACCTGTGCGGGTAGAACCCAATGGATTTCAAGTCCATCTCCTTAACCGCTCGGACACCGCAGCTGTGTAGAAAATGTTTCTTCTGGAACGAGATCTGGTTGACTATACTGTTGTGATTATTTAACTTTGATAATTAATGAACTATCTATCATTAATTACGCGAATGTGACATTACGAAGTGAGAATAAGAGATATATATATTAATTGAGTGGAATTCGGAAATAATTAAAAATTACTCAGTGATGTTAATCTTGATTTTAGTACCATACGCGATTCAGTAAATCAGCTTTGTGTATTATTTAAAACTTGATATGCCGGGTTCAAGAGTTTGAATTACAATTAAAATTTATTATTAATACTTACGAAGTATTAGTTACAAAGAACTAGTTAAACTACTTTAATTTTCAAATTACAATATTTACTATTAAAGAAGACTAAATATTTTTAATTAAGAAATATAGTTTAGCGAAGCCAGAAGATATACTGTACTGTCACACAATTCACACTTGATAAGATTGCTTGAATGGTAGATAAAAACCATCCAATTAATCACGAGAATCAACACAAGAGAAATTATCATCGAATACAATCCCTCATTAGTAAACTGCTCTCATTCTACACTTAAGTCGTAACGGTATAATAAATCTTCTTTAAATGTTGATTGCTCTAACCTTTAACTATTAGTCGTCGAGATCAAATCTCGAACGTCAGCTATTATCTTATCTCTCTCGCTTACACGTTATATGCATGGACTTTAATTCTGAATGACTTCCGAGTCACCGCGTTCGTAGCATAAATTAACTCGCAATTAATAGGCTCGTCGGAGTTACTTTCGGGTGAGGAGAACTTCAATTAGAGGGGATCGAACTTAAGACAATTATCGAGGTGCAACTGACTAGGGTCGCTTTTCCGGCTTTTAACGAATGAACTACGAATGAACTGCGAATTAATTAGATAGAGGTCGCTTTCCGCTCTCTACCACCAGTATTCGAGAGAAAGTGGCGAATCGAGAATGCGTTTGTGGTAATAGAGCCATCGTAGTTTAATGATGGTCATTAAATGAAACGACGTCACTTCTTCTACAGGCTTTTCATGTTTCACGAAACTCTTGATTTTTTGTAATTGCGAATGGATTTCACGAATGTAGCTTTAAATATATCACACAATAATATTTACAATATATCTACAAGTGTAATATTAATGTCTTTTAATTAGCGTCGAATCTTTTGAATCTTTTTACTGAAGTAAAAATCTAATTCTAGATTTCAAAAGCATCAAGATTTTCGAAATATTTTTGTCCCTATGGAAGCATTACAACGTGTTCCTTATGCTTGACAGATAGTTCTCAAAAGGAAGTGATAGAGTTGGATCTCTCGGACGCGCGACAAAACATAAGTCTCTCAAAAGATAGGACAATTATCATCGACATCAGTGAAGGAATGTTGAGACCAGGTCTCGAAGGGCCAACGATACAATCATCTGTACTAATTTGCATGTCTCGTCACTTTCACGACACGACAGACAGAAGAAACAGGCCATTCGAGTTTTGGTATCCGAAAACTGAGAAGTCTGATGGCGCCTTTTCACTCACTACCATTCTCCCAAGGGACGTGGTACTGAGAGAGAGGATACCGGAGGTTTTCGCGGATCATTTTTCACCCTCATAATCGCTCGACTCATCTCGGGCATCTCGAGTCCTCGAGTGACACTGCACTAGCTGACAGTGACGAATCGACAGCTCCTCTCTCCTCGGTTAACCCTTCAAGGCAGTCTTCTCTTCTGCCAGACCACTGTTTCAGTAACGCAGTTTTTGACTAATGAAAACATTTCGCTTTGCTAGTGAAAAGAAAAAGATCCAACTGATTCAAAGTTTAAATACCTTAAATAGAGAACTTGCAAAGATATCATTTCTTGTTCAACAGTGTCATCTTTATTAATATTGTTTGATTCGCAACTTCATAAGTTATTGTAAAATACTTTAAGTTGTTGCTATAACTGACCTTGCGGTTCTTTCATAATTGGTTTAAAAAAACCCACAATGCATTCTGTTCTTATTGTCTTTGATGTTCAATCGCTGTTAGTATCTAATCATCGATTCAACAATTCTGCTTAACGGAACTTGAAGTTTACAAGTATATAACTGTAGAACAGCAATCTTACATTTGCCTTTTCATCAAGGCAATTGGATAGAACAGGTGTCCTGTCAACCTAAGGACGCATAAAGTCATTTTTCACGACAACCAGATACAAGTGGAAATATGTCTTCAACGTTACAGTGTTTAATGCTGACATTAACACTCTCGGCTCGTAAAGCGACTGATACCAGCTTGGCGTTACGACCTCCTGCACACCTTTGCAAATAACGAGCGCATTCTCGTACTGTTTGCTTCGGCACACATAAAACGTCACTTGCCCGCCAGATACAGAGTGGGCATGCAACTGTAATTACAGTGAGATATCTGAAACTTACGGAACGTTCCTGTCCATTACTTACACTCGAATTGTCCGCGCTGCTACTTTCGTCTAACCAACCGGACCGGTCTATCAGGAAACGAATTGGTATTCCACGCCGAGTACAATCAGTTTCATTACGCAACAAGTATCCTATGAATCAATCGGTACTTGGACCAGATTTTATTACGCCACTGTAATTACCTCATTGTTCTAAATAATAGTACGTGATTAGTTTAAGAATTTTTCGACGATTTATCACGACTGTTGTACAATAGCTTAATATTCGATACAGATATCTATAAATGAGCCGGAAACAGAGGGGAGGGGAGGGGAGCCGCGCCTGTCTTTGGAGTATAACTATTTTTCAATCCCCGACATTTACCAGGTGGAATGCACCTGCTAACGCACACGCACGGCTGGGTTCAAAGGTTAAGTGGAAAATGTCGTACAGAGGCATACCGCGGAGAGTCGAAAGTACCGGGTGAAGGGAGCTACGAAGGGGTTGAGATAGTCGGGAGATGTGGATGCTGGGAAGCATGTATCGGGGAGTGACGCTACCGCGGTACGGCAGCTACGAGCGCATATTAAAGAGGCTCGTAAAATTATAAGCATTCCGTAGAAGCGGGTAATACGTCGGCGCTTCGCGGCTCTCGATTTTGCTACCTCCGGCTTTTCTCCTGTCTTTCATTAAACCTCGTATCACGCGCGGCACGACTATAAATACGGCTGACACTAGTCTGCGAAATATTGTCCGTATTAAAAGAAACACTCTCGGCGTTCGACCTTCGCAGAAATTGATAATAATTCTTCTAGAAAAAAGTTCAGACATAATTGCACTAATATTGATTCTAATTAAGAGTTTATATTTCATAATCCACTCATTCAAATAAGGAACAGATTAATGTATATTAAATATAATATCCCTGTATTAAAAATATATAACATACATAACGTGACACGTCTCTTTAGCATGCATCAATCCATCAGAAAATCAACTGATCGAAATTGAAGGAAAGCTCATCGATAAGTCGCGATATCTTATAGTGGTTGAACGGCGCGTTTCTTATTCCGATGGAGTGCGGGCGCGCGGCAATAGCCATCAGAGTAGGAGTCGAGGAGAGCTCGAGTGGGTGTAATTTATATTAACGATAGGAGCAAAGAGTCGCTTGGCGGCGGCGTACTTTGAAGAGGAGCGGTACACAGCCGCTCTGTCGCATGCGAACGTGGTGAGAATACTCTCATCATTCGCCAGCGGGAACCTCGCAATTCTCAGTCGCGGCCGCAATAGGCAGCAGCGGCTCGTTGAATACATCGCGAATGCAGCCAAGCTCGCCCGGCGCCCATTAGAATTGAATTGAATAAGCTTTTCCTTGAGGGCCAGTTTCCAGGCGACGCTGCCGTCGCCGCCGTCGCCAGCGCCGCCGGGAAGCCACTCACTTTTTTTTCGGCCCCCTATCTGTCCTGGTTCGAGCTCGCCTGACAGCGCTCGCCCCTTGAAAATCCTCGGGATCTCGGTGCACCTGATCGATTGGGGGAATTTGTCCTTACGTCGATCGTGAACGCGCGTTGACATACTTGCACCGGCGCCAATATCCTTCGCTCGAACCTCCTTCGAGATACTTGTACTGTAGTATTCGAATAAGTGGATCCTGAAATACTGTCTTTCTAATCTTGTTAAATTTCTTGTAAATTTATTTAAGATAATCCTTGGGAATTTTAGTCTTTTTTTATGCTTGTTTTTCAAGGGTTTGACTTTTCATTTTAATATTCCGGTGAAGCTGTTTGGAGAACATGAATGGTATTTGAGAAAATAATGTAAAACGTTGTGCGTACTAGGAAACCGTAGACTAGCTTTGTTCCCTTAATTAATAAGAAAATGTATAGACAGTTAGTGAGTCAGTTACTAGGGAAACATATCTGTCGGAAACGTAGTTAGAACGGTTCCCGGAATCATGGAAGCCACGCGACCGTGGGTTCAGGTAAACTGGTTCATTGTTATTTACGATCACCGCTTGGATGCCATTGATCGCCCTTGATAGACGACAGCACGATCCGTTAGCCACCAGGCTTTCCTGGATCAGCTACTTGTTAAGAAGTAGGGAAACAATTTTCCAGAAAGGACTTATTGAAAGTATCGATTTCACACGAACATTCAAATCATTCTATATCATTAGTATTTCAATCTTTATTACACATAAGCAGTAATGATTTTTTTTATATCAGTAAAGAATAAATTATATTGAATTTTATAATATTACTATACATATCAGCATTCAGCCTAACATTTTCCCACTCGACAAAGACATACTTCCCAGCTGAAGGCTTATAGTTAGTGCAAGATTGCCTTCAGGAGTAACACGTCACTCGTCCGAGGATGTACCGACTTTGACGTGCACACTGGTAGCATTGCTGGGACGTGCGTCAATTATATCAGCGCAAACTCATATCCCACGCATGCCAGAAGGACGAAGAGCATCCCGGATGACACCGGGGGTTCTCTCCAGGATATCTTGCGTGAACGGTGCGTGTGTGTCACAGTACATACACGCCGCGCGATCCTCCTGGCTGTGGTGCGGCAAGGTGCGCCGGGAGCGCGGCATTCCATGGCGCTGTTCCGTTTTTAGTCTAGGAACGCCATTCTTTGCGACACGCGCGCTAAGAGGGCTACCTCTCGGCTACCACCTTGGCTACCAGGACCTCGCATTCCGATCGCGGTGCCTCCTGATTTTGCCGATACCGCGCGCCGCGATTAATCGAAGCCGAAACCGACGACGAACCCGGCTGAGAGAACCGCCTTGCTTCCTTTCTTGCATGCCCTCTCGCTCGACTTTCGGCCGGTTTGGCCACTTCCCAGTTCTCCTCGATTCCCGCCCAGTTTTGTTATCTCCAAGAATGTAGAGTTTCTCCCTGATGTAGTGTTTCTCCCAAAATTGTCGATCGACTCTGTCATCGCCGGAGTCGAATTCCCCGGGAATTTACAACCGCTTCTCGTATTAGATTGATTAGTGTTTGAATGTCAGGGATTGTAATTGGTAGTATTTGTGATAATGAAAGTTGAGATAGTGGTATTGAAATGGTAGAAATCCTGAGAATGTAATTGTAGAATTTATTATAAGTAAGCGAATGGTAAGACTTTCTATATTAGGACCCTTTTTCGAATTTCAAATGATCTCCGTCGATTACATGAGGGGTGCAAAAAATTAAGCGAACAAGATGTCGGTATGTCGCGCGCTCTACAGTTTCATTTTTGCCAAGCTCTTAAAATTGTCGTAAAAGTCAGGGCAATGGGTTTTATCCGAGGGGGAACAGGCAATCTTCGTTAGTTGACGGCGGATTAACCATGACCTCTTATGGAGCCGTAAGCATCGCAAGCAGCCTTGACTCGATTCTAAGGGAATCAATTCCCGTCTCTGCAAAACTATCGTCGAAAGGTGTAAGCACCTCACACATTTGCACGCTTTCAGCCAGTGCCAATTTTTATATCACTAACTATTAACTCTGCAATGAAGATTCTGCAACTTAAGTACGAAATTCACCAATAGATGAGAATAAATTACAGTGAATCAGATATAAATGTGATAATCATTACAGATTGGTGAAAGAGAATGATTTTGGTGTGAAAGGAATACCGAATTTTAGTGCTCGGTAAATACCGATCGTTCATTAAGTGAGACCAAGTGAATTGCCCCTGAGAATGCGATCGTTTACGCGGAGGCCGTGATTCGATTAATATTGAACGATCTGCCGCGCGAGGCTACTACCAAGCGGCTTAACCTGAGTTTCCTCGCATAACTGCAAGACCTCTCTATCTTACACGCGCTCCCCATGATTTTTTGTCATCCCTTCTGGTATCGCATTACTCTCGATGCAAGTATATTGAGGACGTACGTACTCGCCTCGTCCGAATGCAGCGAGGTCTCTTATTACGCGCTCGCGCACTTCTCGAAACCGACTCACTGCAACAGAACTCTAAGAAACCGCCGATTGAAAGTCACTACCTCCGTGCTGCTTTTATTAGCGAGTACTGGTGTCGGCGGATTGGTTCATCTGGCCTCTATATGCGTGCCAATTCTATCTGCAAATTCACTCTGTGTAATGATTGAATTTCCTCTAATTAGAGTTCAAAAAATTTCAATTTCTAATCCAAACTTTCGAGATTTTGTGAGGATATTTATTCATTTATCGTGTATTCGAATTAATTGTGTTTGAGCTACTAAAATCTGTCCTCGATTCGAAGTTTTATTTAATTACAATTGTCTATCATTCTATAAAGAGTAGAATTTGTAGTATAAAATTTAAAGCATCGAATAAAATAACTTACTTTCCTATCATATTATTTAATTATCACTTTTCTATAAAGTAAACTTTACATTCCAAGTGTCTTACAAATAGTCGAAGATCAGCCGATATTAAAATATCATTTGCCGCGCTCGGGAGTCAGTGGCGCGCGCACGAAAAAAGGCTCCCTTCCGCATGATTCTGTAATTGTACTCGAGTGACATTAGCCGGTGGAATCGTCGGTGCGTGGAGCCGACGAGGAGAGAGGCCGACGAGGAGGCGAGTATAAAGGAATCAGGATAAAACGGCTGGGATCGCGCGCACGGAAAAGGCACGCGCGTCAGTCGGTCCGTGGACATTCGTCGAATTCCTAGAGTAGTTCGCTCGCTACTTGATGCAATGAAACGTCAGCCAGGCATGCATATATCGCGCACACACTCATAAGGAAACGAAACACGCCAGACACACTCTCGCCGCCTGGACCCAGTAATTAGAGAGAGAGAGAAAGAGAGCGCTCGCGCGCTTCTGAAAGTCTGCTCACTCGGCAATTAGGAAACATAAGCAAACAATTAGGGACTACTCGTAGTAAAGATTTTTTGCTGATTGACAGGTTAGTCCGTGATTGAAATTACTTCTGAAATGTTATACCAGCGCGGAAAATTGACAACTGCTTATATCAATGAGTCTATTGATTCATAGAGATATTTAATTGCATATGGCAAATTTTATTGGCATTCCATATGACGCGTAGTAAAGTTTTTTTAAAACATATATGATTGAATAAATCATACAATGAGTAGGTATTAAATAGACTGGACGTTGTAAAGTTTTATTGCGAGACTTGTTGAGAAATGCCCTATAAATCGACGGTTTTCTCTTTTTTCTCAATTCGAGAGCAGAGGATCCTGGAACGGCTTGGTTTCTCGAAGCTGGAGTTTCTACGTTTAGGTATTCTCTGGGATAAACATGCCTTTGGGGACCGGAATTAGTCAGGGTAGGAGGGGCTCCCGTAAAAGCGTGGAAATTTGATGGTTCCGCTGTCAGAGGCTTTGAGGACCGCCGGCTAAACTGCCGCATCGAATTAAGAATCCCTTGGCTACTGTCTGACCGTTTATGAGGGCGCTTCGTTACAGACAATGTTGAATCTTCTGTTTCCGTTTCTATTATTTAAATTAATAAGAAATCACTAGTTTGACAAAATAACGGATAGTTGATTATTCTTGTTTTTTTCCCACGATTTCTCCAACGATTTTGATCAAACGGAAGCTTGGTATACGAGCGTGTATAGATTGAACGTTGATTCACAAAGATAAGATTAAACGGTACACGTCTCCGGCAATCCTTGTTAGGCACTGATGATTTACTTACTCGGACGTGAGGGACTCCCACTAGTTTCCCCTAATGGGCACGAAACGCACGCTGAACATGCTCGGAGTTTTTCCAGATGATGCTTCGCTGACTCTAAACGATTTCTATTATTTATGAAAATCGACAGTGATTCATTGGCGCCATATCCTCTTAAATAACCAACCCGAAAAGTATCAACTTTCACGTGAAATTAAAATAGTATTAAAATGTAGAACTTTCTTCAAGAAAATTTTCATCGATTCCACACTTTTGCTTCTCACTTACTAATAATATCGAATTTCCATATTCACTAATGGGTTTTCCTCTAAACAAGCCCGATTATCGATGCCTACCATATAAGCACTGCTGTGTAAACATATTAATTAAGTGGAATTTGTGTCTGGTGAAGATGAGTCTTAAATTTCGAGGGTATCTTGGCTGGCTCGTCTTGGAGGCGGTATTACCCTACGGTGGGCTTAAGTCGGCGAACGAGATCGTGGCTGCTTCTGAAGGAAAGAGGATAGGCGCACTAAAAAGCGTGGTGGGCCTTCGGCCGAAGATAGCAGGACTCGGTCCTTTACTGTTCGTTATCAGGGCCGATCCGATACGCTCTGCTATAACTTTGGCTACCTACCGCAGCGACGCACTAAAACTTGTATCCCAGCTTGGTGCCCTCGCTACCGAGCGAACCACCATTACCAACTTATTACTATGTGTACCACCGACCAGGACGTATATTGAAAGTTCGCACCGGTCAAGTTGTCCCTCGATAAAAAGCTGCTCTTTATGCCGGTGACGCTACGAGCTAATAACTTAATGCACTTTATTGGTACGAACGCCTCTTGCCGATTTGTGCTTGCTGTTGGTAGTTTGGTAGATTAAAATCTCATCGTAGATTTGGATTGACAGATGAGGGAAATATAATAGAATAGAATTCTTTGGTTAGTTATGATTTATTGATGTCGAATTGATAGTAATTGGTTAAAGATATTCAAATAGATATTAATAATATTTATACTTTTTTGTGTAAAATCTATTCGAGATGAAATCAGAATCTAATAAATGTGCGTCTATCTTATTTAATAAGACAAGAATCGTGTTAGGTGAGAATATGACGAAGGTGACGCGTTATTGCTCGACGACTGCTCAGTGGAATCCTGCTCTATTTATCGACTTTATGATTATGTTACTACTGCGGCATTGGCCAGCATACGGGATTTAGCGAAGCGTGGAATAAGAATGCGAGTAACTGGAATAGTGCAGTGAGTTAAGGGTTGCTTTCACGAGAAGTACCGCTGGCTGAAACTTCGAGGGTATCTTTAATAGAATAACGCGATAGTTACGAGGATTAACAGACATTCCTGTGGATATTAAAGCGTGCGAAATTGAGTCGAACCACACTGCACCGGAATCCCGTTCCACCAGGACTGGAATTATGGATCACTAAAGTCCTACGTTCGAAACTGAATTAATCTTCACTTCATTGCGTCAGATCTCGTAACCATAAAGGCGCGTTACAAGTCGTACACGCAGTTCTACGAGCAATCTTCAATGAATGGGGGACGTTGTTTCTTACTTTATACTCAACGAGTCCAAAGTAATTTCAATACCATAACAATATCTAAATGTACAACCATAACAATCTAAATTTGAACATAATCATCAGCAAGAATTCGAGGAAGACAAATGTACATTACAGCAAAGGTGGGCTCACATTCCTATATCTTTCGATTACAAATTGAACTTAAGGAAAAGCCTGTTTAAATAATTATTATCGATACTTATCGCGACACTAACTCCTAAAAAAATGAATCCAGCACAACTCTCCGAAAATTCCTCACCGATTATGGACTCGCGCGACATACCAATGGAAACTTGCGACCAGGCGAATAGTCGTGGTAAGATAGCTTGAGCGGAGATATTCAGTTAGTAGCTCCGAAAGAGAGTTAGAATCGGGTTTCCAAGATACCAGAAGGTAGTTTCCATGGGAGTAGTGGGTAGCGGTGGTTGGACGGTGCGCGTAGGGCGGTGAGTTCGAGGACGGCAAAGGAGGCCCGGGAATCGAAGGGGTGGAGACGATCTCGTTGTAATTTGTCGGTCGGACGAGGGATCGCTCCATCGTCCACCTGGCGAGTTTGCTAATGAACTAAACTTTCACAGGGAATCGTGGAAGGGGGGTGGAAAAGGGGTTGGGGAAGCAAGGGTTTACTGTGCAAGGAAGCTTATCAATAGTCGTAATCCAGGACCGAGCTCTCAGCGATCGCAGTGCTTGGTTGGTTGGCCGGCTGCAAAGAGTGAAGAGGGAGTCGGAGGACTCCTCTCATCTTCTTGGAAGATAGGAGAATCGTGTCGACGAATGGCCGTGTCCGGCAAACAAATTGCGCGATACTGCGTCCGCTGTATGGTAGCTTGTTACTCTCCCTCTCACCACCCTCCCCCTCTTTCTTCCGGCACCTCTTTCTCCTTGTCCTCGCGTATCTCCTCGAACCTTCATCCCTTCTCGACTACTGATTATTCCACGTCTCTGTTCTTTGACAACTGTTTTGTTCACCTTTTTTTCTACCTTGCCTTGCTTGACCGATCGACCGGGCTTCGAGCAGGGATAGTGCCGGCACAAATTGATTCGGGCTGCTGCGGGATGGGTTGATACTTCCTTTTGGTTCAAGTATTGCCGGAGTAAAAGACAGACGTTCTTAATAATAGCTCCTACGTATGGGCAGTTTGTGTTATCTTTGAGAAATTAATGACTCTCCAAGTATATTTAATGCAACTGTACAAATTCGATAATATATACTGATTTGTCACACGAATTTTACACCTGAAATCTCAGTATTAGCGACTTATAAAAGTGTCATAGCAATCAATTGCTGTAATTAATCAATCAATTAATTATACACTTCGCTAGATATTCCAGTATTAAATAATGTCTTTCTTATTATTATTGCTTAAGTAATTCCACAAAGGAAAGAAGTTCGCGACGGTCAAACCGCATGATCACGCAGCAGTCAGCGTGTTAACAAAGAAGGCAGCCAGGGAATTTCAGGAAACAATGAATTTAGTCACTTGGTCCTTTCAATTAAAGGGTGGTGGACGAACGGGAGGGTGGGAACGGGGCTTCCATAGATTACCGGAGGCGAAACACACCTAGCGTTCGCCGTACGACAATGTGGTAATTAATTGAAGCAAGCCTGTCCGCGACAACATCCCTCTCTCTTCCTCACCCTCTCGCTCTCCCCTCTCTATCGAGGTCTCTCTCTTTCTCTCTCTCTCTCTTTCTCTCGCTCACTCACTCACTGTCTCCCATCCCATCTCCTCGTCGCTTTTTCTCTTTTCCGAGGCTGCGCTGGCTTCCTTCGAAATGCTCGAACGGCGGCCAGCTCTAGCCGAGAGAGCTGGTCTTCGCGGTCCTTCAAAGCATTCCAAAGCACCAGCGCCCCTTCCTCCCTTACTCTTTCTCTCGTCTTCTTCTTTGCTTCCCTCTGATCCTGCTCCACCTCTCCGATCTCCTCCATTCTCCCCGCGCTGCCCCTTACGGCCGCCACCTTCTCTTTCTCTTACTTCGCGACCAATACTAGTGTCGAGTCACTTCGGAAACCTCCGGTAACCGTGGCCGCGTCTTCATTTCTTCCCTTTTTCATTTATGCCGGAATATCTTCCTTCTGCTGGCAATCTACATATTTACTTCGTTAAGATTCGGATATCATCGCAATTATAATGTTTTGGGCCATTCGAGATATCTTGGGTTTTTAGTGTGAAATAGAATTTGATTTGAAGTTAGTCGACTGTTTTTGATAGACTTTTTGTAATTCTTGTATATAGTTTGGTTAAGATTTGCTTTGGTTTAGTAGAGAATTTAGTCTTCGTTGGTTTGTAGTCAGTTTAAGCTTGCACGCGAAGTTGTTTAACGAATGAAAATCTAGTAATATTACTTAATAGCTTAGTGCACCCGGATAGAATAGTACCGAAAGTATTCCGATCAAAAGAGACTTATCTACCTCCAAGTACATCGAGAAACAAGGTACATCGGCTGCATTCCGAGGTTTCGTTAATATCGCGGCAACCTCTCTGTTAAGCGGTTATCCGAACACGCGAACATTTCACGTGCGCACGATAGGCAATCGGGTCCCGGCAAGATAACGGGAGAGCGGTTTTCTTGCGCGGTCGGTGATCTTCAAACGTCTATCTGGGCCCACTATCGGTGCCCATACATTACTTTAGCCAATCTCAGCCGACTTACACTTCTCTTTAACGACGATCGTCAGCCCCGTCGGCGCAAAGACACAGAAGGGATGCGACGGTAGAGACGAGGGCTTTTTGAGCGACAGCCAAGTTCATGATCAATTGGATCTTCCGGGAATGGGGCCGGTCATCGTTCGCAAAGAGTGGTCCAGGTTTTGTCTCTCTTGCATCCACCATCCTGATCTCATTTCTCCTCTCTCTATCTTCCTTTCTACCGCGTACGAGTGATGTACTGCCGCGCGGAATGTCGGAGCCCGAGTTTATTATGGTGGATAATGATAACATCTCGGAGGCGTAGTCGCCACGCGCACGCTACCCTCCACACACCAGTCTCCGCGCATCTTCCTTGAGGAAACTGGCGTCGCAGCAGCCACCCACCATCACTCGCTGCATACATCACCGTCAGCTTATTTTCGGGGCCGTGGTGCACGCGGGCTCTGATGTATGGATGTAATTGGTTAGGCGGGATGCGCGACCGCTCGAGCGAGATATATACAGGCGAGAAGGAGTCTTGTCAGCGCTGGACCAAACAAACCGATCCGCCGGACTGGCATTGCGGAGGCTGGCTGAAACGCCTACTACCGTCGCTTCACTTGGAAATGCAATCTTCTTATTTTAAACGCTATTACTAGATTTCTCCTTGTATTATATGTTTTTTTAATTATATTTCTGTTTGCCATACAATTTTTTTGTATATTTCATTGTTTCGATGGGTATGCAGCGAAAGGGTTAAAGAAGAGTTCTGTTATTTTTTCATAGGAAAAACAGGGCTATAATCTTAAACTGTTTATTATCCAAAGTATCGAAATATTGATTCTTAAGATACAAAATTAATTCACGCTTTCGAGATTTTTACGGCAATGAATACTCAAGATTTTCTTTAACATATTATGATGCAGCGATGCTATGATTAATTATAACACAGAAGACGATCGTTTAGTACCGAGAAGTAAGGTAACCGTGCGTGGTAATTTCTATCCTCCAGTGAACGCATGAGATCAAATGGAGAGGAGACAAAAGGATGACAAGGGAGGAGGTTAAACTCCTGGCAAGCAGTACCAGCCTCCTAAGGCGTAGGTCGAAATGGACCGTGCAACTCTCGTAGACCATTCGTCCCTGTTAAACTTATACTTCATACACGCCCATCCGTCGGACCGGCTCATTCGTGGTACTCCTCGTAACTAGAATGGCTACCGGGAACCTCATCCACCACCACACACGCATCCAATCATTAAGTTACATGTCATCAATTAATCAATCAATATACACGAAGCTAGTGTAATTTATTTAATATCATAAGAATATTTTTGTGCTGCCAATGATAGATGATTTGACTGCTATTGAATATTTTAGGGAGCATATTTAGTATAAATCTTATTACACTGATGGCTGTGCATAATTGTAAGCTTTTGAGTTATAAATTATAAGTAATAGTGAAAGGAAATTTATTTTATCATGAAGATTCTTTGCTATTAGGTAAGTTCTAATGCAAATTTCCGCATATAAGGTTCATTTTTCTTTCCCGCATTAGAATTTTTACTAGGTTCAATGAACTAGCACAACTCAGTGCACAAGAATCAAATTCTAGGTGCAGCGAATAGCGCTTGAAAACGCCAAGAAGTTTTCTGGCCTGACTAATACATGAATAGCAGTAAAGAACGACTTTGATACTTTGCAACTGATACACGAACTATGTCGAATGTTTAAAAAGTGTTGGAGAAAATTTTGTATTGGAATGAAGGGGCTAGAATTTCACTTGTAAAAGCATAGGAACCAAATGAATTTCAGTCAGTCGCTGTCTTACACTCACAATCAGCACACACAAACGAGTTATTTACTCGAATGCCGACTGCTCTAAGTACCAGGCTCTTTCTCTCTCTGTCAGATACAACCGTAACATGAAATTGCTCTGCGAGTTCTTGAAATCCTTCGCAATACCATTCGCGTTAACAATCCTAATAAATCTCAATTTCCCGTTGCAGGCTTGTCGCGCGCATCGCGCCGTTCAATATTGCTTGGCAGGCTTTAAACTTTAGCGCACGCACTAATCTAAATCAATCTCGACAGGGTTGCATGGAAACGCAACGAGCCTCGCATTGAAATATATTAACCCCGAAGTATGCAGAACTATTTTACATACATTGGCATTAATTGCTCAAACTTTTGACATGTCGTAGAATGAATTCAATTTTCAAAGGACTAGTTTAGAAACAAGATAATGCCAAACATAGCAATGAATTTAGGAGAAACTAAAAGACTTCAAACAATTCACTATTAAAAAGAAACAATTTTAATCAGTATAACTCTTTCTGTTTTATTGGAAGGTACAAGTCAGGCGAGGATAGCATAGCAAGAGTGCTTCGATTTCAATCGATCGATCGACAAAGTCAGTTCTTCAGGGAGATCGAAGAGGAGTTAATCAGGTTTCTCACGGGCGACGGCGGAACATAGGCGCGTTGTCTGTTACGCGGAAAATCTCCGGTATCGTCGTTAAAACGTGTCGGCATTTACGCGGCGATATTTCTCCCGGCGGGCCATCATCGCGATCGGCGGGGCGCGTGAGTAATGCAGCAAGATTGTTTTACACGATCCTTGCAAAGCGCCGCGCCGCTCCCGAGCAGCTGCCATTCTCATCTCCGATGGACCCTCAATCTTTCGACCTTCGACTCTGGCTTTCCATCCGCGCCGCGCGCCACCTTTTGATAGCCGGGCGGTGGCGGCGGCGGCGGCGCGCGCACGCCGCGGAACCGATTGCGGTTTAATATAACGCGGAATCTTGGCATCCGCAGTTTCCTGCCTTCCATTCGAAACACTCGCATCCCCGAATGCCTCGCATAATTACGCAATGCTTGGATACCAGGCGTTGTGATGATGTTTCGGGCGCACACTTGTTTCAACTGGCTGTTCGCGAATCTCTTCAAGATATGTCTTTCTTCTCCATGAAACTAAATCGAGACAGTTGTTCCTAACATTTTCAAGAACCATAGAATTATGATTTAGTAACATAATCCGATTACTTTCTTATTCCAGTGATACTTCTTCATTCTTGACTTCATCAATTTCGATAATATTAAATCTCATCCTTCATTTCAAGGAAGATAGAATCAAATATATAACTACAGCGGTAATATTTAAGCATCTTAATCAAGGAAGATAATTCAGTGCGGTCCTCGCATTGATCCATCTCAATTATTACTGTCTTACATAACCACAGAGTCATTTGGTAATGAGAGTAGCTAATTGAGCTCGCGAGCATTATCGTTATCAAGGTGGTCCCTACAGTCACGCAATGCATTCTCAGATTGCATGTCCCAATCGAGAGGGTCTGGGAGTCCGCGCGGTCTAATCCGAGGTCGGTGGCATCCTTCGAATCGAGGGCCACGGCTGAATAGTTGGCGTGATGAGTCGATGTAGAGAGCCGAAAAGATTCGAGCAGAATGCCATGACCCGCAGTGGCATTCGCATTGCTCGGATCTAATAAATAGCGAGCATTACGTCCTATTTGGTCCGATTGCGAACGGCCCTGACGATGCCAGTGTACATAGCATTGCTCGCTCGCGCTATTTGCAGTCTCCTCTGGCTTGGAGGGGCGCGCACACAATGGCCACGCCGACGCCGACGCCTCGGTATGTGCTCAATGGAGACGCCGCCCTTTCCTCTCTCGACGATTTACTCATTCCATTTTAATTCGAACGCCATCCTAAATAGACCGCACGTCGCTCTCGTCAAGAGCAGCATTGGATTCTCAGGATCTGACTCAAATAATTGTCGTTGTCATCTTTCTGTTAGTTTTTCACTTCTTTAGAGATGATTCCTAAAGGTTTTTTATGATAATTATCTGTATGTAAAAAGATCGAAATGTATTGTGGTGTGTCCTTGAAGTAGTTCGTATGTTGGCAAGAGTATAACACTCCTACGCTTGCATAAGTTTGTTCTGTTTTAAGAGTGTGTCATTTTATCAATTGTTGACAGGACAAACGTATGTGTCACAAGCTGTTGTCTTTATTTCGATATTTTTACTAGGATTAAACTCTTGATAAAATTAACTATCTTTGTCAATTCCTTCCTGTCTTCCTCTTATGTCACATCCTGAAACGTAACGTGGAACTCCTCTCGAAGCTCCGTCGGCGAGGAACGCGGAAAGGATTGTCGAAATTACTTCTCGCCTCAAAACCGTAGAGAGCTTGATCAGCTTGGGTTACAGTGTAATGTTCTTTGGCACGGATTCCGCGTGCTCCGGCCGATAATTATCGTTCGCAGTATGCAGTGCCAGACACTTCCTTATCGTCCCCACCACCGAGTGAAAAGTCAGAACGTGCGACGGTGGCAGAGAAATGAGTATGTTCATAAATAGTGTAGTTATGGTGCTGGTCTGATGGAACAAGATTACAAGCAGCGCAAACTCTGCTTTGAAGAGTATTGCGCTCACCCTCGCGCGCTCCTTCAAGCGGAATGCCTTGGATAACTTTGAAAATCGTCGGATTATTCGGATTGCCGATAGTCATCAGTTACATCACTCGCGCGTCATGCGCCTTTCATAATTACCGACGATTACTCCTCCGCCAGATAAATGTTCCTCTCGAATAATTTTTCCATTCTCTACCATTACTCGTTGGTAAAGTTAGTATTTAAAGTCATTAGTATATGATTAGTGATTAATGCCACGATGGGAAGTATAGCTTGGCTTCTTGGTATTTGACTTTCTCAGCTTTTTAGTCTGCGAGCCACATGAGAAATGTCAACTGGCTTGTAATAACGTTATTATGCGTAAAGTCTATTCAATTAATTTCATGTTATAATGTGTGAACATTATCAGTGAAAGGACCTGCTGATATTTATCTTGAGTTACATCGAAGTTAGCATGAATCCTTTTACGTAGCTAGCTTTATTTCGCCAAGAGATATTGCTTATAGTATATGGATGTTTATTAGAAAATTTATGTCTTTTTAATCGATACATTAACTCCGGATACTGGACACGGCAGTAATGTCTCTGTAATACCAGTTCCATATTTAGCATGAACATAAATGCCAAGTGTGGCAATCGTTCCTTTAGTACCAATCGTCATTTACTGCCAGCATTTATTGATTAGTCCTTGATAATTCTGTATTATCTTTCAACCATGCAGAAATATAAAGCTAGAATTATTTAGAATAAAAAAAGTTATATTTTTCTAACGCAATAAGATCCATCATTGTAACGCTGAGCTTTCTTCTGAACAGTTGAACGTGCACCAAAGATCCTTGGAAGCTGCGGGGTTAGAAATATGTGGTAGCAGCGGAAGTGTACCACAGGGTCAGCCGAGCAGTGCGGGTTCGGTAGGATCTGCCCCTAGTCCGGCGTCACCCAGGCCAACCCCGCAACCGAGACCACCTTTAGCTACAACTACCACCTCCCAACCCTCGCGGACATTAGACGACGACAGGTCGACCGACGGTAAGTTTCTTCCTTAATTTATAAATTTAATTAACACTAAACTTACCGACACTTTTTTATACCTCTACTTTCCTATTAAAAACAGTCATTTGATTGGTAGTTGGTAGGTTTAGTGTTAATACATCTATTATATTCATTAAATTTGGCTAAAAATATTTGTTAGCATCATTTCTGTAGAAATAAATATGCGAATGAGAGTGCGTGTTACCAGAATTTCGGTGACAGTTGAAGTATTACGCTGATAGTTTTAAAAAGGGATTAATTTTTTAATGTCTAAATATCGTGAAACTCATTTCGGTGATCTATGGATTTGAAACGTATTTCCAACCGTGCTGAAATGCGACACATAAACTGCCTTGGAATTAAGGTGTTGTGGGGTAAAGTAGGTAATTGTTCTACAATTGGCCGAGCCGGTCATATACGACGGGGTCGCGCGAAAGCAGGTATACGCGAGGGATTGTATACCTGTATCGCAGCGTCAGTTCGAAAATAGACGTCCGACAAGACACATCGAGGTCTACGATATGAGTTCACGTTGAGATAGTAATATCGCAATTGCATTGCAAGAAGATTCGACTATAAAAATAAGTATTTTTATATCATTAAATAAACAATGATCGTTCAAAGAAAATTTTCTTTAAAAAATCCTGACTCTGCTCGCTAGCTATTAGAATCCAGTTATTAGGTAGTGAAAATCTGTTGTGCTAATTGACTTGTAGCTGTAGGTGCTGGAACCGCAGCGGAGGACTCGGACGACGGTGAGAGCAGGGCGGAATACATGAATGCAAATTGCGTCTTGATCACTAATTACCGGGGCGACGCGGCGGCAGAAGTGGAGGAACACTTCCAGAGGGCGCTGACACACGACAAACTAAAAGGTAAAATCCATTTCTCAATCGTATACAATTTAGAAATACGATAGAATCATTGTTAGAAGTTAAAGACTAAAATGAAAAATCCTAGAAGTAGTCAGCATTAAAAGTTTGTCTACGTCAAAACAAGTACCTCGGTAATTTCTTTAATGAAGCACAATCATACATTTACAATCATTTATTAGCTTGAAAAAGTCCAGTAGAAACAATATATTAGCTAGCGTGGCAAACTTTCGAACTACGATGAAAAAGAGAGAAAGCGAAGAGGCGGGATGCGAGGCTGGGAGCGCGATCCAGTGAAAGATCAGCGGGAGTAGCGCGACTAATGCATCAAAGGGTGGTGATTTAAGCGGCGGACGAAGCGAGGCCCTCGGTAATAAAGTGCGCCATTAGCCAGCGACAACGCTAACAAGCCTCGTAACAATTGTACCGACGTCGTCGTACTTGGAGAGACTTTAAAAGCCCGCTCTGTCGGCCGATGGAAAGAGAAGGCGACCAGCGCGCCAGGCCAGCGAACAAGCAGGGCGGCCACGGGAAACGAAGGGAGCCTCGAACAAGACCAAAAGCTCTGCGGCCTCAGGGCGAGTTCTCTCCTCCTTCTCCTGCTCCGGGATCAGGGGGAAAAGAGAAAAACGGAAAGCGAACGGCAGGGGAATGTCGTTTCGAACGGACCGTGACGTTCGAGAACAGCACTCGCGACTGTACACGTGAACGAGATACATACTTTGACGAAGAGGCGTCGAGTCAACTGTCTTTTCATTAATGACAATTCTATTTCCTTTTAATCACTAAATTCACCAAATTTTTGAACTTTATACTTTTCCGATACTTCATCTTAGAAATTCGAGATTCGAAAGCTACAAATTTAGAAACTTCGACAAGTCTTAATCCCAAGAATTAGAAAGATTTACTTTCCGGATTAGAATATAGTTTAGGATAATGGCTTGTACCTTGGAACGCAGTGGCAATGAAGGTGCAAGGCATTAAGAAGGAACAGTTAAGGAAGGAAAGGGGGCGAGTTGGAGGAAAGAAGGAGGAGGCTAAGGGCTGTCAACGCGGGGCAGCAGCTTTGGCAAGCGATCGGCGTAGCGGGCCGTCTATATCGGTATCGTTTAGGGGCCGCATTTATCTCTTGCACGCGCTCGCGCGAGCTCACGATCAGTTCACTAGCCTGCTTAGAATTCAAGACAACACGACCTAATTGTTATGTGGCTTGCGCGCCTTCATCTCCCTCTTCGCGTCTCTCGCGCGCGCGCACACACCAAGTTTGTCGCGAACCAGCAGGCACTCTCTCGCTGGTAAGAAAGGTAAATTAAGAGCTTCTGCTTCGGGCTTGTGAGATGCACGCTGGCTTGCTTGCTTGCCTGCCTGCCTTCCTGCCTTCCCGTGGAGGAACCTCCGCTAAAGGGGATGCTCGCTCACTGCGAGAGAAAGAAACAGAGAACGCGAACACCGCCGTCCCCCGGAGAGACACTTTTAGCCGCGGTATGTCGACTTACATTCGTCCAAGCACCGAATTCGTGGCATCGCGTCCTTTATCTGCATCTCAAGGAAATCAGTTGGACATCGGGATTGACCTAGCACTTAGTAGAAAATGATACATCACTCGTTTGGAGATCTCGGTCATCATGATTTTTGGATAGAATTTTTTAAATTCGTTAATACTCTGTTTTTCCCGCACTTAAACTCGATACTTTCAACGATACTTTGGGGAAATTAAGGATCTCAGAGAGACTATTTTAGTAAGTAATAGATAATTCGAGTAAATTAGGGATTTGTCACCAAGTATAAATAATCGACTTGGTTACTTCATACGTTGAAAATCCATTAATTTCCTACTACGAACGTGTCAAAATAGAAAATTAAGGGTTATTCCACGAAAATGTATGAACCGTGCTTATTGCATCCTCGACACCAGACTTGCATTATATCTTGACGGTAGGAAAACCGTGTGGGGAAGCTGGAGCGATGACTTACGCCGGTCCATAATCGCATTACTCACGTACGAGACTTATCAATTACCAGGGCGGCGGTGTAACGAGACTAAAGACGTTATTAGCCGGGTTCTGCGCTGCCGATAATATATTTCAAGCCGGCTAATGGCTTAAAAGAAGCGCCGAGAAGGAAAGAGTGAGTCAGAGAGAGAAGAGGACAACGCCGCCGCTTGCGGAATATCTACGCGAGTCGAGCGAGGGGACGCGCGAGATTAAGCGGAGTTCGCGGAGAGCACCGGCTTGAAATCGCAATTCCTCTGGAAATTGGCGGCATGTTACTTCCCCCCTCAGAGGGGGGGAATGACTTCTGGCAACGGAGAAATTGCATCTGCCGTGGCGCTGCGATTCTCGGTGTTGGTGCGTTGTTGCGTCGCAAGTCAAAGTGCACCTCTGCCAGATAATTCCAGAGTAAAAAGAGATTTTAGATAACCCTTGTGTTACAGGAATATTATAAAAAGAGATAATGTAATTTCGAGCAGAGCTGTTTCAAGTAGTCGGTATGTAATTCGAGTTATTTCTCGATGTTCCGTCCAGTGGAAGTTTGAAAGGCTGTCGAATTTTCAGCGGTATGTACATTGAAACGCTTGGGACGATCAATGTAATTGAAATACGTAATTTAAAATACCTCGTGGTATTTCATTGAAATGTTGAAAATTTCAGTCTGATTTCAAGAGTGCAATTCTATATTGATATAAACTCTCCTTGGGTTCAAGATTTTTCTCACTAAATGTATTTTTATCTGTCGTTGCATTCCTTCTGTTAATGTGAAATGATTCAGTTATTTAGTACATTATAACATTATAACTAAATATACCGTTCAATAATTCATTCTTAAACATATGCAATGTGTTAATCTATCAACCGTGAAAGAACAATCGATACCATTTGTCAAAACCAACAAAAGTCCGTCAGCCCTACACTGTCGATCAATAATAGCCGTGTTCCAATTTGTAAAAGAATTCGAGGACACTTTGTACTTGTTGATGTGTGTTGGAGCGTTTTAATCAAGACAGGCGGCCCGCCAGTTACAGTAACGGAGCGTGACAATAACGCACAGCTGAGAGAGGCGAATTCACTGCGGGGAAAGATAGCGATCGCAAGGGAACATAATCGGGAGCATCCTGCCGAATTATCTACGGGCTATCGGCTTGAAATATTTGCAGAAGTCGAGGCCCCTCGGTGAACCGAGCGAAGCAGACGGTGGCGCGTTGTGTTTTGGGAAATCGAGCGAGTCGTGTTCCAGTCGCCGACGTCAAATTAACGCCTCGGCAGCATGGCAGCGCTCCGTGTTACGCACATGCAATTGCTCGTGGCAACCCTTTAACGAGTCTTAAATTCAGCCACCAGACATGTCAGATAATAAGTGATACTGATACTTTGGGTGTTAGTACTTGTAGTATACAATGTTACCGATTATATCGGACGATTTTAATCCAATATTCGATAGAAATTAGATATGCAAAGTTTTTTCTACACCTGTTAATGCTAGAATGATCGATATGTTGTATTTCAAGTAGTCAGATATATATCGTATGGAATGTTGTTAATTAGATTAGTCGGTAGAAAATTAGCATGCACCAAGATCGGTATTTTATTTGACTCTGATTACACAACTTTCAAACTCAGACATAGTAAATGCTTTACGCGTAAAGCTTACACGCTTGATCGCCGGTAAATTTTAGACTTCCTAATTGGCAGTTGGACGAATTCTGGTGGCTCAAAGCTCTCACTCCTTTCATGTCGCGGTTGACACTCACGCGCAGAGCTGTGAAGTCGAATAACAAGCTTGCTCGGAGTCGACGCTACATCAATCTGCCGTGGGTTACGTTTTGACGAATCGCGCGAGTGAGATAGCGCGCGACGTCTTTATAAAGAGCTCCTTTGGCGCGCTTCCAACGGGACACAAGAGGACAGCAAATCCCGTTTCCCTCCCATGTGTTTGCAAATGAGCCTTGAAGCAGCGAACACCAGAAACTCGTAGTCCACTCTGATACGCCTGAGCATCGAGTTCGTAGAATTAAGTTCTTCGAAGAACGAGTTGGAGGATTTGCATGGCAAAACGGGGGATTTACGAAACGGGCCACAGTCGCAAATCACTCTTCGACATTCTGCGCCGATCATCAGTCTCCGGAGTGCCATTCGCACGAAGTGGAAGGGTTCGCGGTGCGTTCATCGGCCGTACGCATCGATGTCCCTTCTCGATCTTGGACTCTCGGCGGCAGGGCGCGCGGCATCGGCACAGTAGAAAGAGCCAGCCGCGGTCGCTCGACACTCTGTTTCTTTAATTGCGTTAATAAATAAAGGACAGTCGGCCTCGGCCCCGCTGGCGAGGCGAGCTGGGAGGACAGAGGGAACGAGCGAGCGAGCGCGAGCGTAGGCTAGAGGAACAGGCGGGAGAGGGAGCGTCACGAGAGAGGCAGAAGGGCACTCACGACATAAGAAAGAGAGGACGGGGAGGTCTCCGTTGGCAGGCGGCAACCTTACGCCGCAACAGAGACACGAGCGCGGCGCGGAAAGGGTTGGAAGGACGAAGGACATCGGGCGAAGGACGAGTCGCCGTGCCAACTCTTTCTCTCTTATTCTCTCTGTCTCTCTCACTCACTTTTTCTCCCTCTTCGCTATCTGGCATCGCCTCGGCAAGCAAATCGCAATGTTTAACGCGATAGTTAGTCAATCTTGGTCCGGCCGAACCGAAAGAGACAGAAGGTGTGTGTAGGTGGATGACGCTGGAGCCAGTTACCGTCGACATGAACGAGAAAGCATATTTTACACGTCTGTAGGGAGGAGAGCAGCCCCGCTTCCAGCGAACCTCCGTCCTTCCTTTCGGGCCCTCTGCCTACCCGGTCCTTCCTTCCTCCATTCGGCATTCCTCGCGTGGGAAACAATGCGGACCACGGCTTCTTTATGCTGCGGGTGTCGCGGGTCAGTCGTTACGGCGACGACCCGATACGATAACCCATCGCCAACCCTAATATCCCCTCGAACTTCGCCACAACACTTGCCAATTGAGTTTTCCTAGAGTTTATACCGACGATATTAAAATTCGCTATACAAGTTTACTTATTCAGGTATCTATTTTCAAAATCAATTATTTGAAACATGATTAATTTTAAACTGTTGAACACATGCACGAGGAATCTTTGCAAGTTAATTCGATCGAGGTTCGAGTTTAACTTTATAATAGCTAATCATCGGATGCCGCGTTAATGCAATTGTTTAATCGACGAGTGGAACGAGGGAATGTTTATTAAAATATTTGTCGGCTTTCCCACGGGGTGAGCAAGCGCGCTATTCCTCGCCGGGAATCCTCACGATACGATAAACGAGTAGCCGGATCCCACGGGATCGAACCGCGCGACAGAAAGGTACCGCTCGGTTGTTTTACAAGCGACCACTCCGAAGCCAGAAGCTTGTCGTGTATCCTGCCGCGAGGAGGCTTTGCCTCCTTGGTCCTGAGATTCCTTTTTCCCTCGAATCTCTCCTCCATCCAATCCAACACACATATTCGAAGATTGGACACCACCGAAAGCCCCACCGGCACACTGGCGATTTATACTTCTAATTCCGAGACTCGCTCTTCCTCCTTGATCTGATCTCGGAACTGGCGCTGCCCTTAACTATCCCTTAGGATACGTGTTGACCGCTAATTTATCCTGATTTTACATACGACGATTATTTCGTGTTAAATGAATCTTATGATAAAATCGACCTGACACTTGCAATAATCATTAGGAAGTGTTTCTGAGTTCAATATACATTCATTGCTTCAACTATACAAATAGCAAGGGTGTTTAACAAATCTTGATAGAAGGAATATAGTTTTAGACGAAGCTTATAATATAAGAACGAGGAAATATGTAACTTGATATGATTTGCAAGTTTCAGAATTAACTGATCAATAGGAATGAATAGAGACACGGATCATTTACTAGATATTTAATCACTAGACTTTCGAGATTGATTAATCGACTTAACTAGCCGTTACAATGGTGACGAATTCCATGGGCACATAAAGCTTTCGTGAGGGTAGTTGCCGAGGAAGCAGGTATCCCGAAGCGTAACCGAAACCTTGTTCTTTTTTTCCAGAAAATATCTCTCCCATGTCCATGAGGAACTTCCCCCCTTCTTTTTGGAATAGCCAGCATCCCGGCGATGTCTACGAGTATCCAGCGGATCCATGGCATGCGCATTATCCACAGTATCACCACAGGTCAGTGCTACCTAACGTATCTTGTCTTACGCGAACAACGCATTTGTGTCTCCCCGGCTACGATTTCATCCTGACCGCATTAGCGTGCCTTTCGAGACTTATTAGCCGGCTAAATGGACCTATCGATTTTGCAAATAAGTCTGATAATTTTAAAAGCCTCTGTTGAAAAACTATCAGCTACATTGTAAGTCCATTGGCGAATTGTGAGGTTCGTTGTGGAATTAAAAAATTAGTGTAACCAAATGAGTTCGTCAAAGATAATTATAAAAACATTAAAAAATAGATAACTCCTGTTCGAATTAATATTCATTCTGTTCGTCAGTCACGCAATCCATCGCTATAATCACAGGAATCATTATAGAAGCAATAAAATAGGACACTCAGCGATTACATTTCGAGTTCCGTGGTACATTTATTACAAGTTAGCGGCGAGCAGATTGAAAGCCAGGAAATTCAGAGTCGCGCTAAGCAGGCCGACGAAAGGCGCGCATAGCCATTCGCAATTAACAGACGATAATACGGCCAATATTTCACGCATTCCGAAAAATCCAGCCTGCCGGCGCAGGCGCGACACGCTCATTACGCGATAGCCCGCCAGGATAAAGCGTCAGAAACGAATGTCGCGGTGCGCGTTAAAGGCAGGAGGAACCAAGCCGGGTCGAAGGAGGGGGACACAAGGGAGGTTGGAAGGAACCGAAGAAAAAGGACACGCGCGACGATATAAGCGCAGAGATTAAAGGATCCAACAAGGAGACTAAGGAGGCCAGATGAAAACAGTGCGCGCGACAGAGAGAAAGAGTAAGCGAGAGAGAGACACACCAAGGCAGACGGAAAGCCGGAGCGCGCAAGCTTCGGGCCGAAACGTGAAAAATACAGAAAACCGTCGGGAGCAGGTACACCGGGCGAGGAAGATCTTTAACACTGATCTCGGCACGCTCGCCGTATAAATTACCGGTCTGTCACCGTGTTTGAGAGAAGAGGCACGGCGCGCTTGTACCCAAGAGAGATTCTTCGCGTCTCTTTGTATCCTCCTTTCAGCGTGAGCCACCGTCGTCATCGCCACCACGCCCTCCTCGTTTTCCCTCGGGCACAACGAGAGACGCAAAGAACGTCTTTTTTCTACCGTGCTTTTTAGTGGCTTATTACCGCGCTACGGCGACCGGATCGCCACGGTGATAGCGATGATTAGATTAGATTTAGGACTCTTGGCTCTTCGATGTCTTCTCGAAGTAAAGGGAACCTTTAAAGTAGGCCATGAATCAAAGGGAGATGCGTAAAAGAGATGAGTATCTTACCGGTGGTTGTGCTTGTTCACCGGTTTTCATAGTTTTTCAAGTATGCTTTAATGGAGGATAATGTTGGGGGTTGTTTCAGGGCTGTGCACGAGTACCACCACCATAACATGGCGGCGGCAGCGGGCTACAGCGGCTTATTGTTGGGTGGTGCGCGGGGGCTCGGCCACCATACGTCTCACCATGCGGCGCATCACGCGCACGCCGCAGCATCCTATAAGGACTGGACCGCGGCGACGCCGTCGCAATCACTCGTCGACGCTTCCTCGGCGCCACCCTACCCTCATGGACCCTACGCACCCCTATCCGGTGAGTTCTCTCTCGCGTAATACGTCTTATACTTACAAAGTGACGTATCAGAAATCTTTCATCGAAAGAGATTTTTCTTAGTCGATTTTAAACCATTTGAGCACATGTCTTGGAATTGGAAAGATTTAAATAATATTTGTGAATTATTTTGATTACTTTAGAGTGATGAGTAATAATACAAAAGTTTTTTTGAAGGATCTTTCGCAAACGAATTCATAGAAGTACTTTGTAAGCATCGTATGCTTTAAGTAATATTATTTAGTAACGAGAGAAATACATGGTAACTTGTTTAAAACTTGAAACCGAGTTAACTAGACGCACACAACGCGCTAAACGTTTCGCACGGAGCAGGGTAGTTCGTTGAGTATGTACTTTCAATCCTACAGCCGCTGGCTGATTCCGCAGTCCGTGTTCGGTGCACTAATCGATCAGGTGCGTTTAAGAAAATTAGACGTCTAAAAGGGACTGCCGTGAAAGCGCGATTCAGTACACGTACGGGTAGTAACCGCGTCGAAACGAGCGCGTTCTCGTTCTCCCGTGGGAGAGCACAGCTGGACGAAAACTTGTCAGCATACCTGCCACTGATCGCCTAATCGCAGCTTGCGAAACACGTGCTAATGCTTTGCCGATCCTGAATTGCGTTCATCAGTTGCAGTTAGTTAACCATCGTAGTTGGTGGTCGAGCTTGTCGTTAACTCTTTCCCTCCTCTTCTCCTCGAAGTACTCCGACTAGTAGTAATCACAGCAGCTTGTTAATTACCTTTGGCTTCGCAGTACAACTTATTACAAATGTAGTATTCTATTTACGTATCATTATAAATTCAGGCATTCATAGGGTCGTGTTAAGCACACATTTACTTACTATTAAGTTAATCATTACTTCAGTTAACTAATCATGTATAATGAAAACTTTCGAGAACTTATTAAGTCGATGTTTAACTTTGAACATTGTTTTCCAACTGGCAAATAGAATTTCTACTATTTTCCAATAAGTAGTAAATCAATATTACAGGGTGTTCCGTAAATGTCGTAAATGACTATAGCCATCTTGTAGAGGAGCGGGCGGGGATGAAAATGGCTATTTCGGAAATTCTCGATCGGCCCTCAATTCCGAGTTATTTAACAATAACTTAGGCAACGCCCCTCGGGCTCTTGGCAAATCTTGGTCGACTATCTCCTGCTTCTCCAAAGGGGGATGTGATAAAAACATCTTGCCGGTCGGGTTACAAGAATCGCGATGGAGGACGAACGGGTGCTCAGTCACTCGATTCCCTCGAAAAAAAGACTATCGTTGTCGATGCGTCGTACCGACGGCCTAGCCGGCAGCTCCTTGCATGCGTCGTTCTCAATGCCCGAGCGCGGCAGTGCCGTGACGGCGCGGCATCGCCCCACGGACGCTCACTTTTTGCATTTCTTCTTGCTTTTCGACTTTCTCAATATGCGCTTCTTTCGCTTTCCCATTTTCGTTGTATACGCTTGCGATAAGTAGGGTCCCCGATTAGATGTTTCGCGACTCCCGGTTTAATCCAATTAAATCCGTCCAAATCCAATGAATCAAATTTATCAGGTGCCTGTGATACTTTCTCTAACAAGTATGGAAGTGGCGGCGCGACAAAGCGCTCGATCTGTAACCGCGATAATCCGTGTTCGGTTCCTCGTTGTTGCGATTATTGTTTTTACATTTCCTTTCCCTTTTCTCCTTCAGTGTTTAATCTCTACCTCTGGTAATATCTTTTTTTCGTTATGTTTCATTGTTATTCCTTCCTGCCTTTACGTTTTCATAATATTCGTTTATTATGAATAATAATGCTGCTATCGCTGACTCTATCCGGTTATTATTGCAATCGACGGTCAACAAAATAACGAATGTCAGAATAAGTGCAGGTTAAACGGTAGTTATTATTTATCAGAAGCGAATGGATACTATGTGAATCGAGTTGCATGACAAAATGCAATGAGAAACATGTGTTTGCAGCACTGTTTCACGCACTTCTGTTCGGCCCTATTCTAAAAATCTTAGTACTATTCAGTTGTCACTCGAGATATTTGCAAATCCGGACAACAATGAACGCCCGCGCTGTAAAGTGCTATTTCTGCAAAATAAGAGCTCTGCGTTCAGATGAAAGAAGGTTTCGTTCATCTTCATTTAAGGGGATGTAGGACAGTTAACCTTTACATTTTTATAAATTGTATAAATGTTGGTGTGACTAAACCAATCACTTGGTGAGCACAGTCATTTTACCTTTAATTAGTATACTTGTACAGAGTAATTTGAGGTAAAAACATTTAAAATCAAATAAACAATAAGGCAGTTATTAATTGTTAATCATTACAATATTAATTATGCATAATAGTACTCTGCGGAGGATTTCTTCGGTACGGTTGGTCCAGCGAAGATCAGTTTTTACAGAGTTCTTTTTTAAGATCATAGCTAAGGCAGGGACCAAAATCATGCAGATAAGTCATGTGAAAGTTGGTTAAAACCAATTGTTTATATTGTTAACCAATAAAACTCTATTTTCTGTAACTATCTGGTTATGCTAAATGTACTAAATGATTGAATATAATAACAAGTGTGGTCCCCGCTGTAACAGGTGGTACAGTGAATAATTGTGCAAAAGCGGAACCCATTTGAACCAATAGTTTTGGAAAAATCATCCGCAGAGTACCATTATGCATAATTAATATTGTAATGTTTAACAATTAGTAACTGCCTTATTGTTTATTTGATTTTAAATGTTTTTACCTCAAATTACTCTGTACAAGTATACTAATTAAAGGTAAAATGACTG